>WAAF01000866.1:340172-364962 GCA_013400475.1 Tricholaema leucomelas
AAAAAAAGATGAGAAAATACAATTCTTTTAAAGTCCTAAAATTGAAACTCAAATAAGAAGGATGAGGAGAGGGGGAAAAAAATATATCTTAAAATCCAGAAACCAAATTTCTCTCTCTCCCTTTTTTACGTGAACATTTTGGGGGGGGGGTGGTTACTGTAGCTATTCATAGTCATACCTAAATGCAGTCTCTAAATTGACTAATATATTATTTAACACTGTAACTACTAGTATTAAAAAAAATAAAACACATAATCAAATATTCTGTTGGCAACACATTTAATTGAAGAGGCAGCTGGTTACTGCCAAACGTGCTTTTAGAGATAGGACAGAGAAATGAAAGAGTTTCAGGAGGCAGTAAAACAAACGATTCTCATTTGCACAGTTACTTCCAGATAGAGACCCCTCTCATCCACTCCATGAATGCTTTAAGCCTAAATCAAAGGGCTTCAGTGAACAAAAGTGTACAGATCACATCAGGGAATATATATATATATATATATATATATAAAAATACATCGATGCTCTATTTGAAGAGAGAAAACAAAATTGCTGTAGCACTCTGCTGGCTGAGAGGTCCGAGGAGCTGCGTTTACAAAAAGAACCTGGGCTGGTTTAGCCTGGACTTTAGAGAACTGTTTCAAAATGATCGGGATAGATGCAAATCCCTTCTTTAATTTCAATGTGCCTGTGCCTGTGCAACTTTGAGGCATCGTCCTTCTTCTTAGGCTCCCTTCTGACTTTTAATATCACAGATCTGCAACATTCTCCAAGGCATAAGAGTAATAAATAATACTACTAACCATCCAAAGCAAGCTCTGCCTTTATTTGTATTTCCTCCCCCCCCCCCCTAAACAAAGTAATTTGCATTTGGTTTGAACCACTTCAGCATAACTCCTTATCAGGAAAGCATCTGTAGAAGTTAGGCTTTTCAAATCTTGACAGATCTGCTGAAAAGGAAAGAGGTCAGTGGTGCCATTCAGCCATGGGCCAGGGATTTGCAGCTTCCACAGGTTACACGCTTCATGTTTTCGTGGGTGTCAGGAGGACAAGATTTGGGGACAGAGAGAGTGAGCAGGGAGTGATGTCCTGTTACAGGCTTCCCTATCATATACCAGGCCAGAGGGTTCTTGTACAGCACAGCCTTACCAAGATAGTGCCAGACTTCGGTCCATAATTGGTTAAAAATTGCATGAGACCGGGGAAGGGTGCGAGGGAATTAGCTGCGGCTAGAAAACCTCTGGATGAAGTCTGCCTTTTAAATCAAAGATGTGGCAAAGATGGCATGGGGCTGGAAGCGCTCAGTGGGACAGGGACGATCCTTGTGCACCCCATGGTAACTGCTGTTTACTCACAGATAGTGTTTGGGAATTAGGTAGGCAGACAGGCCTTCACCCATGTGGGAGGAAAGTCATTTCTGACAGGCAAGTCTGCACTGTCTCCTGGCAGTGAGAGCCAAAAAGATATGCCAGTTATTTGGGCAATTCTACAAGAAGATTATCCTGGGTTTTCATCTGAGCACGAATGCAGAGCTCTCCATCATCACAGAAGTTCTTCTAGCAGGGTCTTGGTCCGAGGGCGATTTGTTGTCCCAGGCAGAGTGTGTGTATGTGGTGTGGAGGCAAAAGCATGCTCCGAGGCAGAGCGGGGAGCCGTGTCACTGCACTGAGGCACAGGCTGGCTGGCTGCATACCCCTCCACAGCTTTTTGGTTGTCCCTTCCTATATATGTCACTCCATCCCTCTGGTCCCATCTTCTGGGGTGTCCTGCGCCACCCCCTCTCCACCTCCAGATGTTAGCAGATGCCCAGTGCTACCTACAGACACCTAAAGCCTCTGCAAGAGGCATGTTAGGAGTGACACAAACGGGGCTGGGAGCTTGCAGACAGGCAAGGAGTCAGTGGGCTTATTGGGAGCCAAACCAGGCAGGGGCAAGGTACAGTCAGGTGCGCTGGGGGTACGCTGGAACAGTCAGGCTCTGCCACAGCATTCAAGTTTTTCCACTTCCAATCCTTTCCCTCATAGTAAGGACCAAATCAGATCATGAGCATTCCCATTAAAACAGAGGGGGGGCTGGGGTGGGGGGAGAAAAAGAAAGAAAAGAGAGGGGGAAAAAAAATAATAAGAAGAAAATAGAAGAATGCCAGGAAAAGGAGCCCCGATGAGCACTGCAGTGCTTCGCTGCCTGCCATTTCCATGCGCCCGGCTGCTGCTCCCTCTTCTCCTCCCAGCCCGGAGCCCATGCTTCTTCCGATACCCAGGAAAACATTTTGTTCTGCACTAAAGGCTAAAACTAACACATGACCAGCAAGAGGCAGCAGTTTGTTTAGCTCTTGGAGTTTATTCTAATTGCGGCCTTGTTTTGTAATGAGGACGGCCGCGGCAGGGGGAGCCTTCTGGGATCCGGGGGGCTGTTCCGGAGGAGTTTCCTTATCAATAAAAAGAAGCCTCGTCTAGTTAAATTAACAAGAACCGGATGGGATGTGTGCTCAGCTGCTTTGTTTTCTTGGAAGTTCAACTGTACACATTTGGTTATTAAGGATTCAGTGGCTGGCTGGGATTGCAGGTCCCCTCCGAGTGCTACCTTGAATATCCTCAACCCTTTGTCGGGGAGGAACGGGATGGAGAGAGAGACGAACTCTGCATTCATGCAGAAAACAGCCTGGTAAAGCTGAGTAGTTTGTTATGATGATGCATGATTTAAAAAAAAAAAACAACAAAAAAGAGGATGAAAAAACAGTAAAATCATGTGAGTTTTATGCAAATCACGTGCACTGGACGGTTAAACAAAACCCCAAATGTCAGGTAGATAAGATCACATACACCTAGAGCAGTGTCATGATATTCTCTGTACGTTACGTTCATACTGGAAACCAAAACGTGTTACAGAAATCAGACACCCACAAAAAGCTCTGAGATTGCACTCAGAACAGGTTTCTGCAAAGCACCAACTTCTGACAACAAAAAAAAAAAAGGAAGAAGAAGAAGAAGAAAAAAAAAAAGTAGGTTAGATTAGAAAACAAGATAGTTCAACTCAGCCAGGGAAGAATAGGCTGTCCCCATGCAGCACGCAGCCTGCCCTCAGTGTATGCACACCAATGTGCACAAAACTCCTTTTAAGTAACAGTGGTGCAGTGGCACCCGGTTCTGAAATGGGCAGGCTGCTCCCACAGCCCATCCTCGACTGCCATGGGGAAGAAGAGAGATTTACAGGCTCTCACCTGTCAGGATTAATTTTTCTCTCCCAGACACTTTTTTTTAAACCTTTAGAAGTCCTGGCAGATCTTTTGCACTGGGATGGGTAAACCTCGTGGCCTGAAGGAGTTAATTTCAAAAGCAAAAATTATGGTGGGGCACTGTTTATTTAAACAGTATTCTGTAAAAGATGAGGCAATTCTTTCCAGAGGTGTAGTTCACCTGGGAAAAATATGTGCTGGCTTCGACAGTGCTTAAAATCCTGTTCCACATCCCAGAAGGATGACCCAAACCCTGGTGGGCTCTCATTGCTACCGGGCAGCAGCTTCAGCTCTGAGGAACTCCAACACCAAACTGCGGCTTTCATGGAGTGCTCAATAATTTCACACCGTTTTGTGCCCCGCATGACAACACACAGGCAGATGGGTGGCTTTTCATCGAGGGAGCTTTCCCAGAGTGGGGGGAAATGGAGGAGCTGGAGTGGGACACTCCACAGGGGTTGCAAGGCACCTGCAGTGATGTCCAGCACCGCTCCAGCCTCCATTGCTGCTTCTTGGAGGCACTCCAGTGTGCCCAGTAATGCCCCTGACAACTCCAAAGGGACAGTTTTCCATCAGCATCACTCCTGCCCCAGCATCACCATCTATTTGCAGGGCAGCACGTTGTGGTTCCAATCCCTGCCTGGGTGAAGGGCTCTGTGCAGGGGTGAGGGGTGCTTTTTGAGAGGAGGGTGCATGTGGCTGGCTCCCCACAGCTGCTTTACAGCAACTTCCCACAGCAGAGCCCAGCGTGCCACAAGCCCAGAGCCCACGTGCCACGCAGGCACCTCACAGGTGTGCAGAGGCCTCCCCGAGGACAAGGCTGGTGGAGAGCATCTTGCAATCAATATGGGGGGTACTTGTACCTTCTAACCCACCTCCCTTCCTCCATAACCTGCCCCACCATGGGACCACCTCCTCCTCACAGCAGAGCCACTTGCTCTCAGCAGGCAAGGGAGGTCATCCTGCTGGGATGTCACTGCCCTCTCCTACCAGCAGCCACCACGACCACCAGCCACTGCCAATCTGGTGCCCAGAGCTGGGACACAGATGAGACAGGCAAGGGAAGAGGGTGACAAGGCCTTACTTGGCACTGATGGTTCTGGCTGACAGGAAAGAGGGGTCCCAGGGAAATGGCCTCATCCCTGGCAGCTTGAAATCCCTGGTGAGGACCATGGAGACCGCTGCTGCTGCCTTTGGGAGGCAGAAGGAAGCAGTGGGAGGTGAGGATGGGTGGCAGAAGCCCCAGGGGAGCTGCAGCTGGGTCCCAGGTGACAGAGCCAGGGGAAGAGAAAGTATGAAACCAGAGCAGAAAGGCCCAAAAACCTTCAAAGCTGCCTAGGCAGCCCAGTTGCCAGCATGACGGGGATGCTGGTGGCTGCTCTCTATGTCCTTGTAACGAGAAGGGTTAGAATGGAAACTCTGATGCAAGCCCAGCTTGGTGGCGGCCAGGAAGAGCGAAAAATCTCCACTGTAAAAGTGCTACTTAGACAGAAGTCGTGCTCGACCTCAGGTCTCCAGCAAGAAAAAAAGAACCCCCAGCGGCAGCTTTCTTGCTGCTCCCGAGCGTCCCGTCCCACAGGCGCTGGGCTCTGCTGGGCTCTGGCTAAAGCGAAAGCGTCACACGCTGCGGAGAAACGACGAACAGAAAAGATCTACCTCCCCTCAACAACCCCCTTCATTTTAATTACATTGCTGTAAAAAAAAAACCACACCAAACACCCAAGACAAGCAAACAATAAATATCAAAATCGTAAAGCAGAGTTCGTATTACTGTGTCTGTTTGATCTGTTGGCTGCTTGCGGACACCCGGGAGCCTCCTCCCTGCCCGGGACTGTAGTGGCACAGCTCAAGCTGCCCGCACTAACTGGGAATTACATACTGCATTTTAACTACAGGAAAGCCATCTCTCCAGCATATCTGTACCATCTCAAGTGTCTCGGGAGTGCCATCCCTGTCTTGTCACTAGGCTATTTTTAATGATGAGTCGCATTAGTAGAAGGACTTTCTTCCTAATGCACGTCCCCCCCCCCAGCCTCCGCTTTAAAGCATTTTGGTTCAAGAGCTCAACTGAGAAATCGAAATAAAAGCAGCACCCGGGGACTTAGCATCGAAGGTGGCTGCTCCACGGGGCTCAGCAGTGACTGAATCAGTAGCTCTGAGCCATTCTATTAGAGGACCGAGGGCACTGTGACCCGCGGTGGTTACTCTCATAAACACATTTCTATTAATTGCAAGGGCCCGGGAATGCCATCGCAGCCCGGAGCATGCCATCTCCCTGCTCCATGCCACCACGCCTCGCAGCCCAAAAATCCGCTGGGGAGAGAGAAACGAGACATGCAATCTGATGATCCACTCTCGACCCCCCACCCCCCCGCAAGACAAACAAACCCTCGCAGCAGGCCCGCTCGGAATAAATACACAAGTCAGGGGTACAGGCAGAATCTCGAGGGATTTACATACAGGGCAATACATTTCCATACAGGTCCCGGGGAAGGCTGGGGTGGACCAGCTCCCTCCCTCTGCATCCCCCTGCACAACCCACCCGACATAGGGACCGCAAAGGCTTTGCGAGATCTCCCCCCCAACCCTTCATCTCCCAGCAAAGGCCTTTACCCAACAATAGGCAAAGTGCCGAAATAAAACCCCTTCCAGAAAAGCCACCGCGGTTTCGCATCCCCGGCAGAGTGCAACATTTCCATACAAGCAGAGTTATTTACAGACTTACAGGTTATTTTGCATTAATAACAACAACAGCTACAAAGCATGAACCCACCACTGCAGAGTCCTGGAAAGGAAGAGAGAAAATGGCTCAAAAGAAGAAGAAGGGAAAAAAAAAAAAGGGAAAAAAACGGGGAAAAAAAATCGGTTTGGATCTGCAGAATCCTGGCAGAGGAATAATTTTTTTAAAAAAGTTTAAAAAGTAAAAATTAAACCCAAAAAGGAACAACGGAAATAGAGTGCATGAAGGGGAAGTCTTAAGAAAAAAAGCATTTTTGCCCTAGAGTAAATCCCGTCGGAGGCCGTGAGCTGAGTGTGGCCCCGTGCAAAAATGCTTAAAAAAACCTGGTTGAGAGGAGGGTGGTGGTGGTGGGGAATTTGCAAAAATCCAGTGCAATGCAGCAAGGATCCAGGCTTTGCTTTGCTCGCTGGGCTGCCTTTTCTTTTCCTAGTTTTTTTTTGGAGGCAGGGGGGGTTGCATTTTAAACGCGAAAGTGGAAAGCCCCCGCCCCAAGTTTAACGCAAAAATAAATAGGTTTAAAAATAAGAAAAAACAAAAACAAAAACAACAACAACAACAACAAAAAAACCATAAAAAATCAGGGAAAAAAAAAAACCACAAACACACAAAACTAAGAGCCGGGTTTGTGCTTTTTTTTTTTTTTTTCTTCCCCCAGCTCTCTTCCTTTTCTCTCTCTCTCGGAGAGGAACAGGAGAGGACAGGGGAGAGTATTGAGGGGGGGGGGTGGGATGTGTGTTTGCACCGGCGTTGCACCCGGGACCCCCCGATCGCTGCTCGCTTGTCGCTGTCGCTGCTGCCGCCGCCGTTGTCTCTGCTCCGCTCCGCTCCGCTCCGCACCGCGCGCGGCGGTAGCGCGGCCGCGCGCCGCCACCCCGCCGCGCCCCCACGTCACACACAGCACCCGCCAGCCACGTGACCACCCGGCCGCCCGGTCGAGACCATTGAGAAAGGGGAGAGGGGAGGGGGTCGGTGAAGGGAAAACGACTCGATGGGACCCTCGCCGCTGCCTTCGCCTTCTCGGGTCCCGCGCCCCCCACCGTTCCGCCCGTGACGGGCGGCGCGGGGTGGGCCGCGGGAGCCGGGAGGGTAGCGGCGGAGGTGATGAAGCGGAGGGGGGAGGTCCGCGGCCCTCCCCGTGCTTACCGCGATGGTAGAGTCCGCAGCTCAAATTCCGAGAATTGGGCTCTGTTGATTCTTAGAACTGGGGTTCTTAGAAGTGGTGATGCAAGGAGTTTCTAGGAAAGCCCGGAGACCAGGTGATTGCTGCTTCTATTGCCGCGGCCGATTTTACCCTTTAATTCTCTCTCGCTCGCTCGCTCTTTTTTTTTTTTTTTTTTTTTTTCTCTCTCTTCTCTCCATTTTTTTTTTCCCTCCTCTTTTTCCCTCCCTGCCCCGCTCCGACGCCTGGCGCGGAGCCGCCTCTATATATTTCTACCTTTTTTTTTTTTTTCCCCTCCCCTCCTCTTCCCTTCCCCTCCTTTCTCGCGGCAGGTGCTCCGGCATCCCTTCAGTGTTATTCCTTCTATTCTCTCCTAAATGTTAATTATTGTTTTATGCTTTATTTACTTAATTCCACACACACACAGTCTGTCCTTCCCTGCTGTGAAAAATAGGGGTGTCTGCATGTCTTAACGCTGGGACGGTGTAGAAGGGGAGGGGAAGGAGGGGGAGGGTGTCTCCCCTCGCCGTCCTCTCCCGGGGATTATCGGTGATCCGGGATTATTGGCTTTCCCGCACGCGTGACGGCCGGGTGGGGACGGGGAGGACGGCGGCGGCTCTTCTGCACCTGCAGCCGCCCGGCCAGCGCGGCCGCGGGGCTTGGGGTGTTTTGCGTGGCTCGGGGTCAGCTCCCAATGGCTGGATCCTTCGGTCAGGGTGTGTTATTTTTCTTTTTTTTTTTTTTCTTTTTTTTTTTCCTTCCCCTTACCCTCCCCTCCCCTTCTTTCTGTGCGTGTTGTGTCACTGTTGTCGTTCCATCACCGCACAAAGCCGCCGTAGAGTGGGGCTGGCGGCAGCGCGGGAGCTCGGCACCGGGTATCGCTGCTCCGGCCTTCTCCTAGCAGTGTCCCTCCTCCCTCTCTGTTTTCATTATTATATTAATATACCGCTGTTATTGTTATTCCGGCCCTCCATGCAACTGCGAAACGGCTGATGCGTTTTGCAACCTGTGGCGAGGCTGCGCCGTGATCTGTCAAGCCCCGGGCTAAGAGCGGGCGGTGATGGAGAAGACTTGCGGCATTTCTCTGTCCGGGGAAGGGGGGGGAGCCCGCGGGGAGGCTCGGCCATGGCCGGCTGCTGGCCCCGTAGCGCGACGGTGCGCCGGGCCGGGAGGAAACCGCGTTCGCCTCGACGGTGTGTGCCGGGGCGGCCGCCACGGGGTTTCGCCGACTGGGGAATAAAACGCGACGCAAAGCTCAGGCAGGGGAGAAAAAGTGTATGGAGCAACACGCAGGGCTCAAAACAACAATAATAACAACCACCCCGCGGGGAGGAGAGGGGTCCGCGGCCGGGAGGAAGGCGGCCGGCGGGGAAAGTGGAGTGCAGCCGTGCAACCGATGAGGGTCGCGGGTGCGGGTCGCGGAGAACCGCCTGGTGCCCCCATCTCAGATCTTCCCCTCTGTTTACTACCGTGGCGGACTTGGCGCGGCGACAGGCGCTCGTAAATCTGCCGCCGACAGCCGCGGGGCTGGCCCCCGGCCACACGCTATTCCTGGAGCGAGCGGACTGGCCGCGGAGAGCCGCGCAATCTCCGCGCCCGACCCGCGACGCTGCGTCCTCCCTGGCCTCCCTCCGGCTCCCCCCAAAAAACCCAAAAGCGGGTGGAGATAGAAGAAGGCTTTTATTGGTTAGCTCTTTGTGTGTGTATTATTTTTTAACCCCCTCCTTTAGAAATAAAAAAAAGGCAAAACAGAACCGAAAAAGCCCAACTTTGTTATGAAAACTTTCGTGGTCGGGCGGCAGCGACCTCTCTCGGCAGCCCCCCCAAACCCCCCAAGCCCTCTGCCTCTACATCTGCCCCCCTTCTTCCACACACCCCCCTCGCCTTTAGTTTGCAAAGTCACAGTATGAAATGTTATGAAATCGCCTCTTGGGAAGGAGGGAAACAGAAAGCAAGGCGTTTGTTTAGTAAAATCCGCGGCGGCCTCTCAGATGTGCCTAAAAAGCTGCCTTTGACCCCCCCTGTTGCATTTCCAGGGAAGAGGCAAATCTGGACTTAAAATCATGAGTCAGAAACAAAAACAAACCCGGCCCGGGTTAGTTTTTTCCACTGACTTCAGTAGGCGCAGGATCGGTGTGAAGGGAGACTGGGTCTAGACATAAGAGGCTGAGCAAGAAGTGCAGCGTTGGTCAAACATCTCTGTCTGGGGCCAGATTTATACCTGTGCCAGTGGAAGTGTCAGCAGGGCTGGGTATGGGATCAGGCCCTCGTTTGCTCTGGGGATGCTTATTGATTCCTCTCCTGAGGTTTTAGATGCTTTTAAAGTTACCATTTACTGTATTGTTTCAAAGGTTTAAACTGTAAGTGCTTTAAGAGCAAATACAGGCTGTTTCTTGCAGTTCTTGGGGGATGGGGGTTACAGTTCAGAAATTGCTTTTAAAATAGGTGAAACCTCTTTCTCTACATGGAGAGGCAGAACCTAAGGTTTGGTTATTTTTTTTTTTCTCCTAGCAGTAGGATCACAAGTTTCAAAACTCACATTTCTAGGTGGCAATTTCTGCCCTGTGAAACAAATCTTCAAACCATTAAAATATTCAAAGGCTGTCTAGCCATTTTCCAGAAGAATGGATTATGACATTGTTCAGTGAGACTGGACTTCATCTCTGACCATTCAATTTTGCCTGGCAAAACAGATCAAAGATCTCTTGGGGTGCATTTCAATTCCAATTTCCAATCCCCCTTAGTTCCAAGTGAGTCAATATTGGGAGAGGAAGTGGAGGTTAACTGGTTAGTTGTTATTGTGAAGGAAGAAGTCATAATGAGAAGTGATTCTTACAAATCCCACCCCCCCAAAAAAAAAGGGGGGGGAGGGAATGGAAAGAAAAAAAATCAGTCAAAAGTCTTTCTGACACTTTTCAGACATCCCCTGTTTGTAGTGCTGGGAGGACCTCAGCCTGCTGCCTGATGAGACAAAAATAAACCCGGCAGAAACATTAAGTTTTTGGTTTGTTTTTTTTTTTTTCAAAACAAGGCTGGAAAAGCTCATAAAAATAATGTCACTCAGACGCGTTTTAAGAGAAACAGAATTGCATCGACAAAATTATATGTTTTCCAGGTTTGGTTGGGGTGTTTTATTTTCCAAGGGGGAAAATAAAAGCTGCTCCCGCAGCAAAGCTGACTGGTGCCATCTAGTGCCATGTGCGCTGCCTGCGCCCGGCCGGGCTGGGGCTGGGGCCGCCGGGCAGTGGGAACGTGTTTATTAACCGCTCCTTATAAAAAGAAACAAAATAACGTTTAAAAAAAAAAAGAAAGAAAAAAGAAAGCTTGCCAGCTTGGAGGAAGGTGGCAGAGGAAACTCTGGATGCCACTGAACTTACTTAAGGAGCCTAATTGGAAACAACCGAGCGCTTATTAATGTCACTGACATTTCCATATGGAGCTCTCTCTGGTCTGGTCATGAAATCACATGTGAGAATCTTTCCGAGTTGCAGTGTTAATCTGCCCTTGAATTGCTGCCTAATTTAGGATAGATTGTAAAGCTAGGCTTTTTTTTTTTCCTCTCTTTGCTTTTTAATTCTTCTTTTTTAATCATTATTATGGGGAAGGGAAGCTTTAAGCCCTCAATGGCATCAAACTAATATTCATTTGTAGGAAAGATCTTTGGGTCTGTTTGTTTTGTCTAAGAGCTTTTTGGTGGGTCGTTGATTGGGGTTTTTTTTTTGGTAGTTTGTGGAGGTTTTGGGGTTGTTGGGGTTTTTTTTAGTAAACAGTAAGGTTGTCCTCATTACAAGGACAGGTAGTAAAACTTCATGAGGCAGTCTTGTGTCGTAAAAGCAGAGGTGGAAGTCCTCGTTTTTTGTGAACACGATGTTAGAAAGAAAGTCTTGTTACAAAGTCTATAGGTGAGTAACATTGAGTTCTATGCAGTAGGTGCACTTTAAACCATGCATTACTTAGCCTCCTGTGTTTCTGGATTTGAGGTTGAAGAGCCATTTCATGCCATTTATTTTTTTTTTGGGGGGGNACCTTTTAGTGGTTCAATTGGAGCCAGAAATGTTGTTTTCAGATTTCTGAGAAGTTTGTAAAATCTAAATTTGGTGAGAAGTTGCCTGCGTGCTCATAACCTCTTGCTCCGTTTTATAGTAGCTGTAGTTTTATAGGAGTCTATAAACGGGAGCTCTGTACACCGAGTGCCTGTATTCTGTTCTTGATCTATTTTTAAACCATTCTTCTGTTTGGCAAAAAGTGACACTTGGTTTCCATGTTTACAGCAGGCATTGGCAAACCTCAGGAGTTCACAGTTTGCAGTTTGGTTAGAGGAGTATCCGAATGTCAGCATCTGACCAGTGAATTCCTTCAGACTGTAAATTTAGACTGCAAATGTAGTCCTCCCTGCTTTTTATGTGTTGGGGTTTTGTTGGTTTTTGTTTTTGTTTTTGTTTTGTTTTGTTTTTTCCTTTTCTCAAATCCATGCTAGACTTTGTGTGTTCTCATTGCTGCGGGATGCTGGCAGCCAAGACACACACCCTTAAATAAGAGCAAGTAGTATAGTCTTCAGGATTGCCTTAAAACCCCAGTAATCACAGTAGGTTTCACATCTAAAACTGGAAGAGCTAAGAGCATTGAGAGAGGGGAGAAATTTTCAGGCTGTATTATTTTCCTCCCCCTCCCTTCTCCTGGTCAGTGTGCTGCCTTTAGGCTGCATGCTGGGTACCCGTGAGGAATGTGTGACCCCTGTTTATGAGGTGAAGAGCTTGGGACAAGCACGCTGCAGGACAGTAGGTCCTGAAGAAAGTGTCCTGTGGGACTAGGCACCCCCTGAAATGGGTCTTTGTAAATCTGCTTGTCTAAACATAGGGGGAAGGGGATGTCTGTCCCCTGGCTGAGGGACCCGAAGCTGCATATGTGTCTCATTTCATCCAGGTGGGGTGCCAGCATGGTTCTGTACTGACAAAATTATTTGTGCCACCCTCAACCCTAAGAGGACAGCGACAAGGAGGGGACAGCTCCTGATTTAAGGCCTCGTTGTGGGGTGGGGGATGATAAGATACCACCTGGGAGCCCAGCTGGGCCAGGGACCTGGATCAGCTCTCTTCCATCTGCACTTCCCTGTCAGGTTGGCATTTCAGCAGAGGAATCAATGTTGGCAGGGCACAGTGTCTGTCCCATGTTCTTTGGAGTGGCTCCCTCGACTTCACCAGGGACAGGGTTCCTGTCTTCCCTTGAGAAATTCATGTGCCATATTGCTTGGGGTCGTCTGAAATGCCAAAGAGAGCTTGACTGCTTGCTTCCCAAGGGCATGCACCACTTCTGCCTCTCAGCCAGAGCTTGGCTCTCTAGAAGTCAGGGCAGTCCTCGTCAGTGGAAAACATTGGAGGCAGCTTTTGTGCGCTTTCCCTCCCCTCTGCGTTTTCTTCTGCAAAGACCAAAACAATGCAGAGGCTTGAGCTGGGCTAGCTTTCAAGGGCAATCCTTTTAAACTCTCTTTTGAAGTACAAACTATAAAGTTCCCTGCAGTGCTCAAGAAAATATGCAGTTTTCCTGGTTCCAAATGCTGATAATAAACCCGTCCAGATAATGTATTGCATTTCCTAGAAACATTTGTTAGCTGGCAGGAAATTGGATCAGATTGAAAGTTAGCAGAGGCTGCTCGATAGAGTGAGTGCAGTCCACACACTGAGGGGTACGGTGGAAAATACAACGGGGCTTGTACTAGTGATGCTGCTTTTGATCTCTGATGGCAGTGTGCTAGGACTTCTCTTGGTCTCTTCTTGGGTTATTATTAACCCAGCCACGTTTTGGCCTAGACACCAACCAGAAGCTCCTAAATTAATAAAACTCTGCTGTGACAGCTAAAGGACGCTCAGTGCCCCCTGACTGGATGACGTGGGGAAAGCTGAGCTGAGTGCTTGCATGTCCCCAGCTGAAAGCATCCTCTTCACTGTGGCTTGTGGCACCCATGACTGTGTCCTGGGGATGCCCCCACACCACCCTATTTTCTTGGTTGTCCCTCTGGTTCCTATTCAGGAGAAACCAGGCATTGTTGGCAGGGCGGCGAGGCAGCTGGCAGTATGCCCTGGCAGGCAGAGGGGATGTTCCTCTGAGGCTGGGACCCTGCTGAATGCTGGAACTGGGGAGGAAGGAGAGGGCAGGATGGAGCTTCCCCTGGGCGGGCAGTTTCAGAGCACTGTGTGGGATGAGGCTATGGGGAAGGGAGACTTCGCCCAGCCACCCCTCCAGGATGATGTGAGGCAGTCGGCGCTGCAGGCTCTGGAGGGGTAGGAGAATGGGGCCCAGGGAAGGTGACTCTTCCCCTAGACTGCGTTTAATGGGTGGGAGAGGGCAAATACCATGGGATATAACCTGTGCAAAGAAGGACAGGAGGGCAAGGCAATCCATACTGTGCACAGGATGGGAGAAGGATGGATGAAAAGGGATTCCCTATAGATGGGAGGGTGAATGGATGAAATGCTTTCTCTGTGTGTGGCAGAAAGATAGATTTGGTAGGGGGAAAGTCCCTGGTTCTCCCTTTTTTGTCTTGGGGTGAGGGTCTGTGAGGGTCTCCCCTTTGCGTGGGGTGGAACTGAGAGGGGTTCCCCCACAGACAGGTGCACCCTCCCCTTGCTCACCGAGCTGGCTGCAGGGAGACCGGAGCCAGCCCTGGGTTCCCTTCCAGGAACGGGTTTTCTTGGGGAGGTGCCGGCTGGGAAAGGGCCGTTCCCTGAACCACTGGGGCAGACCCACAGCCTTCCTGGAAGGCAGCAGCACTGGCAGTCCCATGTGGCCACCCCCTAAATGAGCCCTGTGCCCGGCCCAGACCTCCTTCACTGGGCATAGCAACCCTGAGCACTGCCGGAGAGCCCACCCCTGCAAGGTATTGGGCAGTAAAACGGTGGGGTGGGTTTGGGGTGATGCTCTCAGCTCAGCTGAGTCTGGGAGAGCCCCATGGACTTGGAGGGTGGTGTGGATGCTGAAGACCATGTTTTGCCGCAGTAGTCTCTATTCCCCACCACCGATCTCTACATGTTGCTACTGTCTCCTTTTCTGCTGGTCTCTGATCAAGGCATCCTGCCAGGCTGAGGCACAGTCGGTGCTGTGCAGAGGCCGGGAGGGGCAGGGTTAACTGGGCTCAGCACAGTGAGGGGAAGGAAGGTTCCTTTCCCTTTTGCAAGCCCACATCCTGCAGCCGGGAGGTGCTTGGGATGCACCTGCCCACCTCCTGAGGCCGTGGGTGTTGCAGCAGTACTACACCGGGGAGGGATAATTCGGGGAGGGTGAAGAGGGGGCTGTGCTGAGGTCCAGCCATGGGAGAGAGGATTGTGGATGTCTCCCCCGACAATGCTGTGAGTAAGGGAAATTTGGTGACAGCAGCAACTTCTGACGTGATGCTGAGGGGCGCAGAGTTCATCTTGCAGTTAATGTAACTTTGATTGGTCACCTTTCCACGTCTGACAGTGGGGTCAGTCTCCGGGAGTGCATCTGCTGCTGTGCCCAAGGTCAGGATGCTGCTCAGCTGCCCCAAAAGCATACATCCACTGGTGGACACACGGATGCGTGCTGGGCAACTTGCAGAGTGCAGTGAGTCCCTTGGCTTGTGATCAGTAGCGAGCAGCTGGCAGTGAGCATGTACAGAAAGGTCAGAGACTGCAGTATTTGGGAAATGAGTCACTTTTTGTGTGTGTCTAAAGTTTTAAGCTAGCCAGGCTTAGAGTGGTTCTGAAGATTTGCATTTGATGGCTGGAATGGGGCTCTATGACACCCTTCTGGGTAGTACTTTGCCTTAAATCTCACCTCTACATCATGCCCTGGTGTCTCTAGGGACATGAGGGGAACTCGTGCTCCATATCTGCACATCTGCCACAAAGAAGAGGGAAGGGGGTGCTTGTCCTCAAAAGGCTGGATGAGTTCTCTGCAAGTGCCACCTGTCTTTGTCACCATTGAATTCTGGGGGGGATTGGTCCTGCAAATAGTGTGATGAATATCTTGGGGTTTGTTGATTCACTTATTTATTGCCTATATCCCCATTGGAGCATCTGCTGAAGACCTTCTTCCTGCATTGGTGCCAGGTCAATTGTCTCTGTTGGCTTTAAGTAAACGTAGGAATAGTAGTGTGAGTTCTGGAAGGCGGTTAACTCCTGGGTTTCATTGTTGTGTTGCTCCAGCTGCATTGCCCATGATGTCAGGGGCTGCAAACAAAGCTTGTGGTTTAGGTGAAGGTTTTTCCAGCAGCCAGAGGAAGGCATTTGTTCTGGCTCGTCATCCGTCTCCGCCACTGGCTTCCTATGTGCTTCTGGCCAAGTCACTCTGGTACTTGACGCCCATATCCTCCCAAGGCTGTTCCTCAGTCCCATCCCAGGGCGTTTTCACTGGAGGTTGGAGCACGTGGGTATTCTGAGAAGGGCAGTAGCTGTTTCAGAGGACTGGATTCAGGCTCCTTCCAGGTTTCTGAATAAAGTGGCAATGGATGTTTGAGTGTAAGTCACCTGTTAATGAGGCGCTGGGAGTGTGGCATTGCCCTTGGATGTGGCACTGGCCAGGAATTCGGTCTTGGCAGGGCAAGAGTTATCTCCAAAAGAAGCGGTGAGAAAATTCTCGCTTGACTTCCCTTCCCCACCTGCCTTTAAGTTCCTGAGTCATGGAAATTAAAATCTCCTTGGCATACGCCCATGGTTTGGGTTAGAGGGTGTGGAAGAAGCTATGATTGGATTCTCAAAGCCTGTGGTTGTGATAAGAATGTACTGTACCGGAAGAAACAAATGTTAACCTTACTGGAGAGTAAAAGGTTTGTTATCTGTAGCTTTTATCCAGCTGATACTCGAGTGAAGCAGCAGGCTTGTGTCCTGCCACGGCCCATTCATAATTAGCAGCTAATGTGGCATTTGTTTTTTCTTGTGCTTTATTTGTAGGTTTGAAAGAAACTTTTGGACTGTGAATTGAGGCATTGGGTATGTACATTTAAATTCTGTGCTTCCCCTCCTAGGCCCTCCCCTCTCCCCCTTTCCTTTACCGTGTTGAATGAAATGTTTCATTAAGCCCACTTGGAATTTGTTTTCAGGGGAGCAGCTGTTCATATGCTGCTGAGGAAGGAGGAGAAGTTGAGGTTGTGGGATGGGGTTGATTGTGGAGGAATTTGACACTGAGGATGCCCATTCAAACCCAAACTTTAGGCACAGGGAGATGAGGGCTCTCCTGGGTGCTAGCTAGGAGGACATCTTTGAGATGTGTTGACAGGAATTGTGTAGAGGGAAGGCTTCATGTTCCTCAAGTAACTTAATCCTTGCTGACTGGGAGAGACTGGGCTGTGGTATGGGTAGCAGCCCAGGAGGTGCTATTCCTCATTGCTGCTATGAATTCATGGGGAAGCTGTGGACAGGAGTGGAGTGGACATCACTGGGGAACAGGAAAGTAGTTAGTTGCTGGGTGAAGGTTGGTGATCCATTGTGGGCTGGATATTCCAGTTGATGAAGTCCTTCAACTTCAGTTGGGACTTTAAGACTTGTTTTGTTTCTCTTGCTGGATTTCCATCCAGCCAATCAGCTGACAAGTGAGGAGGGTAACTCTTGAGGAAGTTCTGAAGGCTAGGAATCTGTGTCGAGAGTGCCTTGGAGACAGCCCAAGAGGTGGTGGGAGGAGTGGGCTGGGGTGGAGCCACCATGGGCGAGGCAGAGAGAAAGAGGAGCCGGTTAGCTAATCCTCAGGAGGGTCTGGTTGCCTTTACCTGCCAGCTTACTGGGTGGGACTGAGACATGCCAGGCAAAGACCTCACTGGGCAGCCTGGCAGGTGCTTGACATGGTGCAGTGCTGTTTGCCTTGGGACCAAGGAGCTGCTGCTGTCTCTGCCAGCAGCAGTTGGCCATTTGAGCACATCCTAGAGCAGCAGCTGTTTCTTCAGTGGCTTTAGGGTACTTGCCTGTCTGCTTCTCCATTCCCATCCTCCTCCCACTTCTGTTTCAAGCAGACTCAAGATGGCCTCGCCAGCAGACAGCTGCATCCAGTTCACCCGCCATGCGAGTGACGTCCTCCTCAATCTCAACCGCCTTAGAAGCCGGGATATCCTGACTGATGTCGTCATAATTGTGAACCGGGAGCAGTTCAGAGCCCACAAAACAGTCCTCATGGCCTGCAGGTGAGAACTGGGTCCCCTCTTGGCCAGTCACCCTTGCTCCCACTGCTATAGTCCCAGGGGGCTTCTGGGGGTTACAGACAAAAAAAATGGAGGCACAATAGCAGAACTGAAGGGGACTGCTGAGAAATTTTTACCTCCAATAGGATTAGAGCTGAGAGTTTTTGCCTTCAGTATGGTGCCCACATCTCTCCTCCTTGCATGCCCACAGCTGCCAACATGCAGCTCATGCAGACAAACAAGAGCATGGGAGACATGAGGCACATCCTTGAAGGCAGAGCACAAATGCTCTTCAGGGACAGGACAGGAGAGGGGAGGAGAGGATGCTTACTGAGATGAGCAAATCCTCTGTGACTGCATTGTCCTCTGCTGCTGCTATTTTTAGAGCTATTCCTAACTGGCTCCCAAGCTGCTGGCTGCACCCACCTTTGAATTTATTTTTAGTTTTGGTTTGGTTTTCCCAAGCTTCTTGGGGTTTGAAATTCCAACTCTCTAGGATTGCTGGAATTAGTTCCTAGTGAATGTTAATTAACATCCCACCATTGCCTGGTTGAATTACAGCAGATGCCTTCCAGAGTTTCCTGCTGACAAGGGGTAAAGATCTGAAAAAGTCAAAGTTTGACTTTTAAGACATCTGAAAAATGTTTTGCCAACTTTTTTTTTTTTTCCTTTTGGTGTTTTGTTTGGGTGTGTCAGAGGTTTTTTTTTTTTTGGTTTGGGTTTCTTTTGCCTTGTTAAAGAGTGAGCATCGATGCTCCAAGAAGCTTCTGAGAGAAATGAATCACAGCGGGAATGGGATGATGATAAGAACAATATGAGGAGTTAAAAAAAGGTGATTTCTAAATGGAGGCAGTGGGGAGTGGGGTGTTGTTGAGCAGGTGACATCTAAAAGCAGGCTGTTCCAGTTGGGAAGAGTGTAGCGCAGAAGATGCTTACTAAGCTGGGAAACCAAGCTTGATAATAGAGAGGAAGCTCAGGAAATTCTGTAATTGCCTCCTCCTCCCTTCCCATTCACAAACCCCTCTGTGCAATGGGATTTCAGATAAATGCTCCTTTTTTTTCCCCCCTCTGAATTGTCATAATGCTTGTCTTCCTCTCTCTTCTCTACAGTGGCCTCTTCTACAGCATCTTCACTGACCAGCTCAAGTGCAACTTGAATGTCATTAACCTAGACCCTGAGATTAACCCTGAAGGGTTTTGCATCCTCTTGGACTTCATGTATACGTCACGCCTGAACTTGAGGGAGAACAATATCATGGCTGTGATGGCCACAGCACTGTACCTGCAGATGGAGCATGTGGTTGATACCTGCCGGAGGTTTGTCAAGTCCAGGTGAGCACCATGAGTAAACACTTGAAGAGCCTATGTTGATGTGTTTGGGTGGGAGGGGGAGAGCTGGAAAAGTATCTGCACACTTATCCTTCAAGGCTGCAAGTGACTCTATCTCCATTTTTGCCTGGTTCCAGCGAAGCAGAGATGGTGTCTGCTGTGAAGACCCCAAGAGAGGAGTTTTTGGCTGGACGGATGCTGAGCCACCCGGAAGTGATGGCTTATCGGAGCAGAGACGTCTCTGAGAACGGCATGCCTCTCCAGAACGGCTCCCTCTGCAACGGGAGGGCCTTTGCACCTGGCTTGATCAATAGTTTGTCTGGATCTCCCATTTCCTACCACGGATACAGCCCTCTCCCCCTAAATAGCTTCCTTGTGGATGATGAGTTGCGGGAGATGAGGATGCCTCTCTCTGAACTCTCAAGGGTAGGTGCCTTCCCCAAGGAGAGGATCTTGCCATGTGACAGCTCCAGGACAATCCCCACTGAATACATGAGAACCATTACCGACATCTCTGCCAACATGTGCCATGCTACCATCTATGCTCCAAAAGAAGGTGCTGCTGAAGAAGCCAGGAGTGACATGCACTACAGTGTAGCCTCTGGCCCCAAACCTGTTGTCCCTTCAGTCCGGAACAATTCCTATTTCTCTTGTGACAAAGTGGCCAAAGAGGAGGAGCGGACCTCTTCAGAGGATGAGATCAGTCAGCACTTTGAGCCCACCAACACCCCACTGGACCGCAAGGGACTCATCAGCCCCCAAAGCCCCCAGAAGTCAGACTGTCAGCCCAACTCGCCAACTGAGTCCAGCAGCAGCAAGAATGCCCGTATCGGTCAGAATTCCAGCTCCCTCTTCACCAAGAGTCCCACAGACCCCAAAGCCTGCAACTGGAAGAAGTACAAGTTCATTGTCCTCAACTCTCTGAATCAGAACAGCAAGCAAGACAATGCTGACCAGAACGAGATGGGAACTCTCTCTCCTCGCACTTACATGCCCATGTCTACTTGCCAGCAGTCTATGGAGCCGGAGCACCTCAACGTGCAATCCCCCACCAAGATGAGTGTGAATGGAGAAGACTCTACTATCCCACAAGCAAGCAGACTCAACAATATTGTTAACAGGTGAGAAGATTTCCTCCCCCTACCACCAGGAGGCAGAACTCCCTGCATTGTTGGTGAGGGTTTGAAAAAGCTTCAGCACTGGGCTGGGGAATTTGGTCATGAGCAGGTGGAAGCCTCTGCATTTGATGGAGCACTGCCAGGGACATCAGCTGGGTACCAGCTGTCCCCACTGTAGCAGTGCCAGCCTAGAATGGCAACAGAATTGAGAACACTGGGTCAGGAATCTCTGGCACACTTTGTCAATCCTAGATGGTTTTTGGAATCTGGATTTGCCCATCCTGGTTTTGCCCTCAGACACGCCTCAAGCTTTTGCTAGGCTGTAAACACTGGAATGGCCAAACTAGCTATGTATGCTGTCCTCTGAACCTGGATGTTCCTAGAGAGCTTTGAGGTCATTTAGGAATGGAGACCTAAAGGATTGAAGCTTGGGGATCTGCTGTTGATCAGGGCTATGCTGTGCATCTCACCACAAAAGTGTCCTCATAAAACATGGCTATGCCTCGTGTCTGGGAGGGTTCAAACCAGGGCCCAGTAGCTCGAGCACCACAAGAGCCTTTTCACAGCTGTGTGTGTTGCTGTCCTTCCACAGGTCCCGGGACGGGTCCCCTCGGAGCAGTGAGGGGCAGTCCCCACTGTACATGCATTCATCGAAGTGCAGCTCCTGTGGCTGCCAGTCCCCACAACATGCTGAGATGTGCCTTCATACCCCTGGCTCAAACTTTGGAGAGGAGATGGGGGAAACCCAATCTGAATACTCTGACTCCAGCTGCGGTGAGTCTTGCATCTCTGGTCACTTTTTTCAGTCAGCAGGTGAGGGGGGTCATGCAATCTGGCAACCCATTCACCTAGAGTCTCATGTCCAAATGTGCTGCCACACTTGTCTGTGATGCTGGTGAATCCTAAGGTGCTTTACTGTCCCCTTGTAACTAGCTGACCAGCTGTGTGCATGCAAGCGAGGGACATCTGCATGCGGGAATTGCTTCCTTCCTCTCTTTCCTGAACACCATCCAGATACCTTGGGCAGAGAGTTAGTCACCTGCTGCAAAGCCGGCAGCTAAGGACAGGAAACAGGGTGCACCCCACCCCACCAGAACCACAGGAGAACAAGCCTGGCATATGTAATAACCCTAATGGAGATTGGGCAAGATGGTGTCTCATGCATCCGTCATGATATCTTTGTTATCGGGGAGCCCAGCGTGCACATCTGGAGAAATGCAGATAATGAGGCTTGAAATCTTGTTGCAAAACTCCACGAGCCCAGAGACAAGGATCTGTGCACCCATCTGCCTGTAGCTCAGGGAGGGGCAATGCAGACTTGTCACCCTTGTCACCTGTGGTGTGGGCAGAGATCCACAGAGGAAACCCCACTGTGGTGATGCTCAAAGCTACATATAGTGTTTAAGTAAGGCACCTTCTCACTGGGAGGACCTGCCTTGTACTTCAGATGCTGCTGATCTTCTCATGTTCAAGGAAGACATCTGTACATGTAAAGGTTTAAGACCTCTAAAGGTCCTGGAGTTGCTGATAACAGGAGTGCCTTTAGGGAACCTCTCTGAAAGATGTCTAGGTGAGATGCTGGCTTCTCAGAAGCAGTTTGTGTTGCACTGAGGCTAGTGATGAACAGTTTGAGAGAGCAAAGTCATGATGTTGCTGCGTGCACAAGGAGATCAGGATGTGATGGCATGGTGCAAACACTGCTGACAGGGAACATCTGCACTCCGCTCCTTGTTCTAACACTTGCTCTAGCTGCCCCTTTCCACCTTCCCAAACCCATTCTGTGGCGCGTTGAGGAGCTGACCCTCACAGTGCCCATCTCATTGCTCTCCTCTCCATTCCCCCAGAGAACGGAGCCTTCTTCTGTAACGAGTGTGACTGCCGGTTCTCTGAGGAGGCCTCTCTCAAGAGACACTCTCTGCAAGTCCACAGTGACAAGCCCTACAAGTGTGACCGCTGCCAAGCCTCCTTCCGCTACAAAGGAAACCTTGCCAGCCACAAAACCGTCCACACAGGTACAGCCTCTGCCACAGGGGCAGCTTGCTGGGAAGGATTCAGACTGAGGGCCGTGTGGGCATCTATGGCTGGGCTTGTCCCAGGTGCAGCATCCCATGCTCTTTCTCACCTGCTGTCCCTGATGGGACGAGCAAGGTGCTTTTCTCAGCTCTGCCGGGGAGTCCTTGGGCAGAGCACCAAACCTGGAAAGGGAAAGGACGATGACTGGCCTCAGCAGGGCTACAGCTCAGGCTCCTTTGCTGTAAGGCGCTGGACACCAGTGTTTCAAAATGCATGTCTGGGAGCAGATGTGTGGCCTTCAGGTTATTTTATGATAGACTTAAAACCCAAACAAAACCAAACCAAAACAACTGTCTAGGTTCGAATTTTAATTCCCAGAGACTCTGATAACTTGTGATAGAACCAATGACAATTTTGTAGAGTGCCCTTCCCTCTCCCCCCTCCTTCCCCAAAGGAATTAGAAGTAGAGAGGGAAGGTAAGCACACCCAAACAAATCAATCTCACTCGATTTAGAAGTTAAAAAGAAAAAGTTTAACAATAACTTAAAAGGGTATCAGAGGTAGGGGGGCTACAAAGGTGTAGGGAAGGAAGAATCACAAATACAAAAGGTATAAATACAACCCGAGTTTGTGATGGTGGTGACCACGTGTGTGGAGAGATGCAGGGGTGCAGAGAGAGCTGCAGTGTGGTCCAGAGAGCAACCCAGAGAGAGCTGCGGAGTGGTCGAGAGAGAGGGAGAGGAACAGGAAGTCCCCCTGCTTTTATGGGACAGGAAGGGGGGAGTGGGCTAACCATCACCTGGTGGTGTCCAGACCCACCCCTGGGGAGGGGTCAAGACCACCTGAGCTCAAATGTCGAGCTCAGGGACACTCCTCCTGGAGTATTAACCGTGTGCAACAACCAAAAAAGGGGAGCGAGGGGGAGGAGGAGCATTTTCTTTCCCCTTTTACGTCTTGGAAATCCAGATCCTATCTAGCCTGCTCAAAACTCTGCTGATGGGAAGTTCTGCTAATGGTTGTAATCAGCACAATGAAAGCTGAGAAGGGAAGGGGATGTTGAGGGTTTAGTCATTTGATGACAAACCTAGTGTTTGGGTTTGGCTTTTTTGTTGCTTTTATTAATGCTTAACATGTCAACAACCAGTTCACCGGCTGGGGAAGAGCAGTCTGTGCTGGTAGCTCTTGCACCAAATAAGACATAAATGATGCTCTGGCACTAAATAAGACATAAATGCCCCCAGTCACAGCAGAGATCCAGGAGGGCTGTGTAGGTGAAGGAGATAAGTGCCAAGGGCATGTGGGGTTGAAGCCTGGCAAGAAAAGAGAAAAGGATAAAGGATGGCTGTTTCCTACATCCCATCAAGCCTGTCCTCAACCATCCTAAAGAAACCTTTTTGCAGCTGCCCCATTGCTGAGAGCCAGCAGTGGTGACTGTAACGAAGTAATGACTTGGGAGCTGGGTTGCTGAATGTGCCTTGTCTTTCCACTCTGTCAGCTCTTTTTACTCCTCTAAAGAGGTGATGAACAGCTGAGACAGGATGTGTTGGTGACCTCAAGGAGCCTGAAGGGAGCCAGGTGGCCGCGTGTGGCTTACTGATGGCAGTAGGGAGGTGCAGGTGACAGCCACTGTCACAGAGCCAGAAGTGACAATGCTGTTAATCCTTACTAGCAGAGCTACCTAGTTTGGGTTGGTTTATTTTTAATGTATTTTTAGCTCTTGCACTGAAGGCTGCAGCTCCCATCACCCCCAAAAAGACAACATCACAAAGATGATCAGAGGGCTGCAGCACCTCTGCTATGAGGACAGGCTGAGAGAGTTGGGGCTCTTCAGCCTGGAGAAGAGAAGGCTTTGAGGAGACCTTAGAGTGGCTTTCCAGTATCTGAAGGGAGCCTACAGGAAGGCTGGGGAGGGACTACTGACAAGGTCTGGTAATGTCAGGATGAGGGGGAATGGGTTTAAGCTGGCAGAGGGGAGATTTAGACTGGATATTAGGAGGAAGTTCTTTACAGTGAGGGTGGTAAGACACTGGCACAGGTTGCCCGGGGAGGTTGTGGATGCTTCCTCCCTGGAGGCATTTAAGGCCAGGCTGGATGAGGCTTTGAGCAACCTGCTCAAGTGGGAGGTGTCCCTGCCTATGGCAGGGGGTTGGAGCTGGATGATCCTTGAGGTCCCTTCCAACCTAAACCATTCTATGATTCTATCTGCAGTGCTTAGGTACCCCCCTGAGCTCATCATGCTCTGGGGACACTCAGCTGTCCTAATCAATCTTGCTTGTCCACAGGCATCTCCAAAAGGGACAGAGTTTGGGCTAGTACTTCATGCCGTGGGGTCTGGCATCTGAAGGGACTTTGGGGAGTGCTGAGGACCATAGAGGCTTGCTCACAGCTGTGGTCTTTATTCTGGACTCTGCAGGAGAAAAGCCGTACCGCTGCAACATCTGCGGGGCACAGTTCAACCGGCCGGCCAACCTGAAAACACACACACGCATCCACTCCGGGGAGAAACCCTACAAGTGCGAGACCTGCGGCGCCAGATTTGTCCAGGTACGCCTGGGCCCTGGCACCCGCACTGCCCGGGCAGGCGGGACGCGGCCAGACCCTCTGCCTGAGCCCAGTGATGCAGGGAGGAGGCCCATGGGCCATGCCTTGGATAGCTCTTCTGTGGATAAATAGGGTCTTATGGTCCATGTGGGACAGTTTAGCTTAGTAAGAAGCCTGATTGATGGGTTTAGCTCCTCTCCTCTGTTTGCAAGACCTGGACAGACTGGAGAGCTGGGCACAGAGGAACCGGATGAAGGTCAAGAAGGACAAGTGCAGAGTCCTGCATATGGGGAGGAATAACAAACTCCACCAGTACAGGCTGGGAGGTGATCTGCTGGAAAGCAGCCCTGTGGAGAGGGACCTGGGGGTCCTGGTGGCTAACAAGTTACCCATGGCACAGCAATGTGCCTTTGTGGCCAAGAAGGCCAATGGGATCCTGGGGTGTACTAGGAGGAGTGTGTCCAGCGGATCAAGGCAGGTTCTCCTCCCCCTCTACACTGCCCTGGTGAGACCTCATCTTGAATACTGTGTT
>WAAF01000867.1:0-12679 GCA_013400475.1 Tricholaema leucomelas
CCTGCCTTTTGAACCCTGTGAATAATTTTCTGGCAAAACTTAATGTTAACAAACAGTTTTCACAGTTATTAACAATCTTCCCCTGGATATCAAAATGTATACAGATTAATAATTGAACAGTCAACTCTTCTGTGATTAAATATGGATAACACCTCAACAGAAATCTCTATGGACTAGAGACAGCTCCCCTCACCCTTCAGAGCCAACATCTCAGGTATACTCAGTTGCTTGCTGGACCCCAGACCACTTTAGTGGCTGTGCTAGTTTGAAGCTAGCTAGAATGTTTTGGTGAGAAGAACTAGATTACAGGATGTGAAAGGGAAAGAATGGTGATGCCTGCTTCACTCACAGGCTTGCTGAGATGTATAAGAATGAGAGTATAAACACAGATAAGGCTTTCAGGCACTGCCTAGGCTCTGAGCTGCATTTCTCTCTAACCTCACCTACAGTCTCTCTGATTAATCCATTTGCTTCCTACCCTTCCCTTTTTTTGGGGCACAAGGCAACCTTTGGGGTAAGGTAGAGGGGTGGGAAGAGGTGGAAGGGCAGTTGGGAGCCCCTCTTGGGGACTCAGGTTTCTGAGAGGGCTGTTGTGTTTCTGTATTACCTTTTAGTTTATTATTTACAGCTTAGCACAATATACAAGCAGATATTTACAGTATATACAGTTGTGTACAGAAATAGACAAGCAGTTAGGAACCTGAGGTGATAAAAAATTAGAATTCACTTACTGCTATATCAGGATCTAAAGAGAAAAGATTTAGTCGCTCTGTGTTGCGAGAGGCTTTCACTGTTTCTTCTGTTTCTGTGATGTACTGTGGTGACAGACAATAAATTAGAGGCAAAAAAAAATACCAAAACCCAGCAGAAATCCATGGATTTGTTAGACTTCCAAAGAAGTGACCACTCTTTCCCTTGTAACAACAGAGAATCATAGAATCAACCAGGCTAGAAGAGACCTCCAAGATCATCCAGACCAACCTGGACAGAGTGGTTGGAGAGCAACCAGGAAGAAAGGGACCTGGGGCTACCGGTAGAGAGTAGGCTGAAGATGAGGCAGCAGTGCCCAGGTGGCCAGGAGAGCCAATGGCATCCTGGCCTGGCTCAGCAGCAGTGTGGCCAGTGGGATGAGGGAGGTTCTTCTGCCACTGTGCTCAGCACTGCTCAGGCCACACCTTGAGTCCTGTGTCCAGTTCTGGGCTCCTCAATTCAAGAGAGATGTTGAGGTGCTGGAAGGTGTCCAGAGAAGGGCAATGAAGGTGGTGAGGGACCTGGAGCACAGCCCTGTGAGGAGAGGCTGAGGGAGCTGGGGGTGTGCAGCCTGCAGAAGAGGAGGCTCAGGGCAGTGCTCATTGCTGTCTGCAACTACCTGAAGGGAGGCTGTAGACAGCTGGGGTTGGGCTCTTGTCCCAGACAACCAGCAATAGAACAAGGGGACACAGTCTCAAGTTGTGTCAGGGGAGGTCTAGGCTGGATGTGAGGAGGAAGTTGTTGGCAGAGAGAGTGATTGGCATTGGAATGGGCTGCCCAGGGAGGTGGTGGAGTCGCTGTCCCTGGAAGTGTTCAAGAAAAGCCTGGATGAGGCACTTAGTGCCATGGTCTGGTTGACTGGCTAGGGCTGGGTGCTAGGTTGGGCTGGATGAGCTTGGAGGTCTTTTCCAAATTGCTTGATTCTATCATTCTATCACCCACTTCTTGTCTCTGCAGCAGTTATCCCAGAGTACTTTCAAGCTCTCTTTGAAAGTTGTAATCATGTCAGGCAGACATTTTCAGGCCCTTATATACCTCTAAGGAACCACAAAATAGATGAAATTAAGTAATCTAAATTCATATATGCTACTAAAGAACCCCTTATGGAAGACTCAGTGGTAGATCACTACAGTAACACTGCTTCAGGGATTCCCAAGCTGAGGGGAAAAAAGCCCAGTGCTACAGAACCCCCCTTGTGGCAGAGGAAACAGGGAAGTGCAGAGCAGCCTCACAGGTAGACACACACATAGACTGTGATGTCACCCAAGGTCAAGGTGAGGAGTCTCCTCCCCATCCATCCATCCATCCATCCATCTGCCACAAAGCAGGATCTGTCACACCCATTTTATCTCTGATGGAGAGATGTTCAAGTTAACAATGAGCTCTTTGATAAAATCAGCTCAACAACCTCCTGAAGTTCTTTCCTACTCTGCCTTTTAGAAGTTTGTGATCATTTCTTTCCCACTCTTCAAGACCACTCATCCAACATGTGAAGTATACCCTGCACGTTCCCTTCCCCTTGAAGATCCCTCACAGTATCTTTGAAATCCTCCTTCTCAGTCTGAACAGGCTCAGTTCCTTCAGTCTGCCTCCACAATTTGGTGTTCCTGCCTTTTCTTTGTTTTTCAATCTCTGAATTATAAAAGGAGTCCACAACTTTCCTAGTTGCCCAAGACTGAGTAGCAAGCAGGCACAGCACAGGATATGCTCCAGGTCATGTCCCATCCAACGTTATGTGGTTTTCACAGTACCATGACATTGCCAACACACACTAAATAACAAGCAGAAGCAGCACAGCAAGATTAAGAGCCCTGTGTTCACTTTCCAACACATCCCACCCACAGGTTGGCTTGTAGGAGCAGATCCCATTGTGCCCCTGATCTACTGCTTCAGGTAGAGATGGGATAAGGAAATGTAGCTACTGCGTACTAGGGACAGGCTATAGATCCCTGCTGCAGCCAGGTCTAAAGAGCAAGGTGGGGAAAGAGAAATGAACCACCTAAATAGCAATACAAGCATCACACAACATGCAAACCACCTGTTTTAGCCTTGCAGGCCACCAGCAGTCTATGAAACCATTAGAAACAGAGAAGATGATCAGATACTGCTGCTGTCCTTAAGCTCAGATGAATCATAGAATCAGTCAGGGTTGGAAGGGACCACAAGGATCAGCCAGTTCCAACACCCCTGCCATGGGCAGAGACATCCTACCCTAGATCAGGCTGCCCACAGCCTCATCCAGCCTGACCTTAAACACCTCCAGGCATGGGGCCCTGGGCAACCCATTCCAGCCTCTCACCACTCTCATGCTCAACAACTTCCTCCTCATGTCCAGGCTGAATCTCCCCACCTCCAGCTTTGCTCCATTCCCCCCAGTCCTGTCACTCCCTGATAGCCTAAAAAGTCTCTCCCCAGGTTTTTTGTAGGCCCCCTTCAGCCCCTGAAAGGCCACTGATACTGAAAAGATGCATTTTAGCTGGTTGGTCGTTCTGCTTTCTTTTTGGGTTTGACAAGTTGGTTTGTCTGTTTGCATTTAATCCCAGGTGACAACTTCCTATCTATGAACACAGCCTACAAGAAAATGTGGACCAAAGTCTGTTTTCATGTGCAGCTACAGCTCTCAGTGCAAATCTATGAGAGCAGATCATCCTCAAACATCACTTGAATATCATCCTAAGCAGCATTTGGCTGTGCAGGTGGACAGTGTCTCCACCAGGTCACAGCCAGAAGACTGCAAACAGATCATGCATTCGTTAAACAAAAGGGTAGTGAAGTATTTCCAGCCCAGCTTTTCACCTAAAAGCCTCTCAGCACAGTCTACAATTCTTCCCTCTACACAGAGCAGCTTATGAGGACAAAAGGCCTCCCCTGACAGCACAAGTGTGTTCAATGAAATTACAGAAGGTGATGAGCAGTTCATGGCTCACTTCCCTCCAAGTCACACAGGAAATCTCGGCTCTCCACGGGCCAAGCTCTTCTGAAATGCAGTTAAAAAGAGGAAAGATTTTACAGATAACTGCAGGGACCAGACCTTTACAGACTTCACAGGGATAAGTAAAACCACTCCAGAGAGCACCTCCTTTCTTTACATTCAGTGGAGCTTTCCTCTCTTCAGCAAAGCTGCTCAGAAAGAAAAGCATCCCTGTCATGGATCTAACAATAGCAAGGGGCTGTGCTGTGTTTTCAAACCTTTCCCAGCACTAATGGCCACCTCTGAGCAGACAGCTTTCAGCTAGCAGACTTTCTGCTGAGCCTGTAAAGGTAAATAAAACACCCATTACCTTTGCAAAGTCTGGGTGCAAGGCATTCTCTGAAGAATCAGTCTCTTCTTGGGAGCAGTCACAATTCACTGAAACTTCTGCAGGGTCTGGAAGAGAAGGGGAAAAAAAAGGCAATTTTTTAATCATCATCACCATTGGGTTTAAGAGAATCTTTCCCCATGATACTTCTTTTTACTCCCTTCAGTACCATTGCAGTAGCAAGTGGAAGAGATACTAATGAAAACCTCTGTCCTCCACCTCGTGTCCCATTGGTGCTCACTGTAACTTGATCTCTCTTAAAGCTTTCTAACTTAAACTGTCTCTACTCAGGCAGATGTCTGACACAGTTCCACAGACACATCTGTTCCTCAGGGGTCAGTGCTGGGCCCAGTGCTCTTTAACATCTTTGTCAGTGATATGGACAGAGGAATTGAGTGCACCCTCAGCAAGTTTGCAGATGACACCAAGCTGTGTGGTGCAGCTGACTTGCTGGAGGGCAGGGATGGCATCCAGAGGGACCTGGACAGGCTGCAGAGGTGGGCCCAGGCCAACCTCATGACGTTTAACAAGGCCAAGTGTAAGGTCCTGCACCTGGGTCGGTGCAATCCCAGGCACAGATACAGGCTGGGTGGGGAATGGCTGAGAGCAGCCCTGAGGAGAAGGACCTGGGGGTCTGGGGTGATGAAAAGCTCAACATGAGCCTGCAGTGTGCACATGCAGCCCAGACAGCAACCCTGTGCTGGGCTGCAGCAAGAGCAGTGTGGGCAGCAGGGCAAGGGAGGGGATTCTGCCCCTTTACTCTGCTCTCCTCAGACCCCACCTGGAGTACTGTGTGCAGTTCTGGAGCCCCCAGCACAAGAAGGACATGGAACTGCTGGAGCCAGTCCAGAGGAGAGCCACGAAGATGCTCAGAGGGCTGCAGCAGCTCTGCTATGAGGACAGGCTGAGAGAGTTGGGGCTCTGCAGCCTGGAGAAGAGAAGGCTTCGAGGAGACCTTAGAGTGGCTTTCCAGTATCTGAAGGGAGCCTACAGGAAGGCTGGGGAGGGACTATTGACAAGGTCTGGTAATGTCAGGACGAGGGGGAATGGGTTTAAGCTGGAAGAGGGGAGATTTAGACTGGATGTTAGGAGGAAGTTCTTTACAGTGAGGGTGGTGAGACACTGGCACAGGTTGCCCAGGGAGGTTGTGGATGCTTCCTCCCTGGAGGTGTTTAAGGCCAGGCTGGATGAGGCCTTGAGCAGCCTGCTCTAGTGGGAGGTGTCCCTGCCTATGGCAGGGGGTTGGAGCTGGATGATCCTTGAGGTCCCTTCCAACCTAAACCATTCTATGATTCTGTGATTCTATGATCCTATGACATCACGCCCACAACAGAGACACCTTTCCTTGTTCTTTCAATCCCTTCTAAATGAGCACCAAGGCTTTATTTCTAGAAGATCCTGCACTTCCAGTAAGCAGAGTCTTCAGGAAGGCAGGCAGGACCTTACTTGTCTTCTGGGAAGTGGAGGGATGCAGCCTGGACTCCATCAGATCTCCAGAGCACAGCTTACTCTTTGCTTTACGAGTTCACCAGGGACCATGCTGCTTTCACTAGGTCCCTCAGCCCATTACAGCCACTTAGGGCTCTTCTGCCAAGAAAGCATCATACCTTTTGACAAGTTAACTCCATAGCACATTCCTGCTGCTTGTTATTAGGGTTTGTATCAGTAAAGTCTTCTGTGTTCTGTTAGCTTTATGTCACTGACCTCTTATGCACATATTTCTCCCTGTTTCAGTACTGTCCCCCACGGGTGGGATTTTCAAAAGCACTTCTCTGGTTCTGAAGTGCAATTTTCTTCTATCTCCAGATTATAAAAACATCTTGAGCAGTATGATGAGTATGCTGTCCCTCCAAAACCCCAGACTGTACTATCAACACCAGGCTAAAGCCTTCAAATAGCTTTGAACTTCCCCAAGATTCAGACCCATGTGGGCTCAACTCTTTGATTCAGCTGAGAGCACAAGCAGTGCAAAGCTGTATGAAGGTTTCAAGTGTTTCCAGCCTCAGAACTTCAGCTGGGGTTCATCCAAACCAAATGGGGATTTATGATGTGAAGGAAATGAGTTACTGCCATGAGAAGAGCACAGTGCAACAGAGCATCCAAGACTTTCTTCCAGGGTGAAAGCATATAAATACACAAACTCCCAAAAGCAAGAACCCAAAAGCCAGTCAAGCTTCCAAGGAAAAGATTTTGAAAGAAAACAAAAGGCTGGAAAAGGAACTGATCTAACCTCTCTGCAGCACAGAATGCCTTAAAACCTTTAGGCTCCCCAGGCACTATAACACAAAGTGCTACAATATCATTGACAGAGAGGGCTGCATTTGACAAAGAGTTGTGTAAGCAGAGCCAAGCTGTGTTGCTACATCTGACTTTGTGGGGAGCAGTCTTTTGAAAATGATCTGTGAGGACTCATCTGACATCTTCCAGGGATTGCCAAGAGACGGATGCTGCTGCGACAGAAATCGATTGGCACCAAATCCACCACAGGCTGAGGCAGTTAAAATGATTCAATAGTGAGATAGATTCAATCCCAAGCACAAATCCAGGCTGGGCAGGGACTGGCTGGAGAGCAGCCCTGAACAGAGGGACTTGGGGGTGCTGCTGGACAAGAAGCTCAACAGGAGCCAGCAGTGTGCACTTGCAGCCCACAAAGCCCAGCAGAGCCTGGGCTGCAGCAGAAGTGCAGCCAGCAGGGCCAGGAAGGTGATTCTCCCCCTCTACTGCACTCTGGTGAGACCCCACCTGGAGTACTGCATCCAGTTCTGGAGCCCCTGGAACAAGAGGGATGTGGAGATGCTGGAGTGTGTCCAGAGAAGGGCCACGAGGATGCTCAGAGGGCTGCAGCAGCTCTGCTGTGAGGACAGACTGAAAGAGTTGGGGCTGTGCAGGCTGGAGAAGAGGAGGCTCCCAGGTGACCTTCTTGTGGCCTTCCAGGATCTAAAGGGGGCTACAAAAAACCTGGGGAGGGACTTTTCAGGCTCTCAGGGAACGACAGGACTGGGGGGAATGGAGAGAAGCTGGAGGTGAGGAGATTCAGCCTGGACATGAGGAGGAAGTTGTTGAGTAGGAGAGTGGTGAGAGGCTGGAATGGGTTGCCCAGGGAGGTGGTTGAGGCCCCATGGCTGGAGGTGTTTCAGGCCAGGCTGGCTGAGGCTGTGTGCAGCCTGCTCTAGGGTAGGGTGTCCCTGCCCATGGCAGGGCGTTTGGAACTGGCTGCTCCTTGTGGTCCCTTCCAACCCTGACTGATTCTATGATTCTCTCTGAAAGTTTGAATTGTTGCACTTGTTTAAAAGGAAGTTCCAATGCAAGAGGCTGCTCATTCTTACCAAGTTTCAGATCGGTGAGATCTGCGCTTTTCCTCTCCTGAATGGTTCCCTCTGGATTGATTTGCAGGATTTTGTTGAGAGTGGAAATCCAGTCATCCATATCCTGTTCATTTTCAGCTGCCAGGACAAAGTAGGTGAGATCATTCATTTTCAACTCGAAGGCGTGTTTCCTAAGCCTGTTATTCTGTTGGGAGGAAAGGAGGACAAAGAAAGAGTAAATGCTACAACTCCAACAAGGTGCAGAAAAGAAACACCTATATGATGGACTGGTGTGTGACCACTGCTTCAAACCAGCACTCCAGCAAAGTTCAGTGGCTTTGAAGAAAATCCAATGGTGCAATACTAACACAAATTTATTCTTGGGTATTTGTGCATCTAAAATCTTGTATGGAAAAATGTAGCTCTGCTGTTTAGTCACAGAAATCTAAAACTATAGAGAATAACTCTGCAAATAGTAGGAAATACCTCCCAAGTGGAACAGTAAAAGGTCTGATGGCAAAGTGCAATCCCAAGCATGGCTCCAGGCTGGGTGGGGAATGGCTAAGAGCACTCCTGAGGAAAAGGCCCTGGGAGTCTGGGGTGATGAAAAGCTCAACAGGAGCCTGCAGTGTGCACATGCAGCCCAGACAGCAACCCTGTGCTGGGCTGCAGCAAGAGCAGTGTGGGCAGCAGGGCAAGGGAGGGGATTCTGCCCCTTTACTCTGCTCTCCTCAGACTTCACCTGGAGTACTGTGTGCAGTTCTGGAGCCTCCAGCACAAGAAGGACATGGAACTGCTGGAGCCAGTCCAGAGGAGGGCTACAAAGATGCTCAGAGGGCTGCAGCAGCTCTGCTATGAGGACAGGCTACAAGAGTTGGGGCTCTGCAGCATGGAGAGGAGAAGGCTTTGAGAAGACCTTAGAGTGGCCTTGCAGTATCTGAAGAGGGCTACAGGAAGGCTGGGGAGGGACTATTGACAAAGTCTTGTAATGACAGGACGAGGGGGAATGGGTTTAAAGTGTCCGAGGGGAGATTGAAACTAGATGTTAGGAAAGGGTTCTTTGGAGTGAGGGTGGTGAGACACTGGCACAGGTTGTCCAGGGAGGCTCTGGAGCACAGAAGCACCCAATGTGATTGAAGACCACATTTGGTGCTTCTGTGCTCCACAACCTCCCCAGAGGTGTTCAAGGCCAGGCTGGATGAGGCCTTGAGCAACATACTCTGAGTGACCTGCCTACGGCAGGGGTTAGAACTGGCTGATCTTTGAGGTTCCTTCTAACCTAAACCATTCTATGATTCTATGAACCACTCCTGGTGTTCCTCAGCCTCTCCTCACAGGGCTGTGCTCCAGGCTTGGTTGCTCTTCTCTGGCCTCTTTCCAGTATCTTGACAGGAAACTGTAATGGGCCAAATTCCTTCACATGATGAGATGACAGTGGGAAGAGAGAACAGTGGGTACTTCCCACTGCTACTGTTGTGTCAGAAGGGTTTTAATGACCATTTCAACACCTCTTTGCTGGGGAGGTGTGGTGCTGCTCAGGTACTGCAATGCTATCCTTCAAATGCAGAGAGTGAGCCCCAATGCCCACAGCATACCAGCAATAGGCTGAGTTCCAAGATCTGTTGTGTACCACCAGGCTTTCCCTGCAGTGGACCAATAGGCTGAGTTCCAAGATCTGTTGTGTACCACCAGGCTTTCCCTGCAGTGGACCAATAGGCTGAGTTCCAAGATCTGTTGTGTACCACCAGGCTTTCCCTGCAGTGGATGGCTAATCCATCAGCTTCTGTCCTTAGAATTTACAGGTGCTTAGCTCCTGAGACAGCTCAATAAAACAAAACAAAGTGATGTGATCTAATGCAAGGTGCTTCATTCCTCAGGGCCATCAATTAGTGAGGCTTTTATCTCTTAATTTCATGAAAGGAGCTGTGTCAATTCTCACTTTCTGCTTAAATCTAACAGGACACTGACACACCCTACTGCTACTGCCTCATCCAGCCTTTACAACCATGGGGGATGGACACCAGTGACACTGTTCTGCGTTCAATACTCCAGGAAACCTCATCATTTTGTTGACACATGTGACCCTGGAGTGATGCTGACAAATGAAATCCATCCACCCTGTAATTGGCCATTTCACTCTTTTTTTTTGGTTTGTTTTTCCTTTTCTTTAATCTCAAATACCATTACAATGCTATCACAGGCTCACAGGATGTTAGGGGTTGGAAGAGACCCAAAGAGATCATCCAGTCCAATCCCCACTGCCAGAGCAGGACCACACATCCTAGCACAGATCACAGAGGAACACATCCAGACAGGCCTTGAAAGGCTCCAGAAAAGAAGACTTCACAACCTCTCTGGGCAGCCTGTGCCAGTGCTCCGGGACCCTTACAGTAAAGAAATTCCCTCTAGTGTTTAGGTGGAACCTCCTGTGCTGCAACTTACATCCATTGCTCCTTGTCCTATCCCAAGGACCAAGTGAGCAGAGCCTGACTCCCTCTCCTGACCAGCACTCAGATGTTTAGAAACATTTATCAACCCTTCTCTCAGCCTTCTCATCTTAAGACTAAACATTCCCAGGTCTCTCAGCCTCTCCTCATCTGCTAAATTAGGTCATTCAGAGCTTTGTCCAACCTGACTTGGAATGTTTCAAGAGACTGGGCTTCTATCACCTCCTTGAGCAACTTGTGCCAGCATTTCACCACCTTCAGTGTATAGAAATTCCTCCTTGTATCTAGTCTAAATCCTCCCTCTTTTAGTTCAAAACCATCACCCCTTGTCCTGTAACAACAGGCTTTGTTAACAAGATTGTGCCAATCGTCTTCATAGGTCCCCTTTAAGTTCTGAAAGGATCTAAGTGAGATAACAGCTCATTTAGAATGGAAAAAAAAAAGATAATTGAATGATAAGAAAGGCAGAGCAAGAGGCAGGGGAGGAAACCCAAGGGCTCAATCTCTGCAGAAGATAAAAAACAGTGGTGCCAGCCATGTTTGGTTATTCATTTTGCAAGCCACAATAAACCATATGGCTCTGTCCTACCTGCTGCCCTTAAGACTCTCTATCACCTCCAAAAGTGATGATCTTCAAGGAGGCTCAGGATACAGGATCAACTTACCACTTGCCCAACCACCAATGCTTTGCAACCTGAGTCTCTTTAACACACACCAAGCAAGCTCTTGGTGAGCATGAGGTAAAATACAGCAGCTAAGAAAATAATTCCAGTGGGAAAAAAAATGATTTAATGACCTTTTTCTTCCCTCCTGTGTGCCACAGGCATAGAGCATAAAGTATGAGCTGCCAACTTAACTCAGCTGTGGTTTCTGTACTCCTTCTGTTTTGGGATAGGCCCAAAATAGACTTATCCCTGTCTTGGCTTGCCCAGCCATGTTTTTCTGCTCTCCCTCCTTCTGTTTTGGGGAGAAGCAATCGCAGGAAAGATGAGAAAAGAATATGGAGCCACCAAGTCTAAGGACTGTGGCCTGCCCAGACTTGTTTTGCATCCTGTGGTAAACAATGCTTAGCTTGTGCCTGCCTTGTGCAAGGCCTATGCTTTTCCCAGACTTGGGTAAAGCAAGCCTATGGCTTCACCTCATATGGTCAAGCTTGGATAACTGCCATTCTGACTGGCTATTCTGTATCCAAAGGCCCATTACAGAATCACAGAATTTCTTAGACTGCAAAAGCCCTTCAAGCTCATCCAGTCCAATCATTAGTTTCACACTGACAAGTCCTTGGCTGAACCAAACCCCTCAGCACAACATCTCATCATTAGGAATCACTATGGTTGGAAAGGACCACCAGGAGCATCCAGCCCAACCTTCATCCCAGCAGCCTTCATCACCAGACCATAGCCTCAAGCACCACAGCCACTCTCCTTTTAAACACCTCCAGGGATGGTGACTCCACCACCTCCCTGGGCAGCCTGTTCCAGTGCCTGACCACCTGCTCAGGAAAGAGCTTCCTCCCAACAGCCAACCTAAACCTCCCCTGACACAACTTGAGGCCATTTCCTCTTGTCCTGTCATTAGTAACTGGGGAGCAGAGACCAGCTCCAGCCTCACCACAACCTCCTTCTAGGTAGTTATAGAGGGCAATAAGGTCCCCTCTCAGCCTCCTCTTCTCCAGACTAAACACCCCCAGCTCTCTCAGCCGCTCCTCATAGGTGATGTTCTCCAGACCTCTCCCCAGCCTTGTCGCCCTTCTCTGCACCTGCTCCCGCACCTCAATGCCTCTATTTGGTGGTGACCAAAACTGGACACAGTACTCAAGGTGTGTTCTCACCAGTGCTGAGTACAGGGGCCCACATTGATAAAAGAAATACACAGGTAAATGCAGTGCACTCTGCTGTGCTCTGCTGTTCTATTTGTGCCTGCTGCTGCTTCTCATTGCATCCTGCCTGCCCCTCTGCAAGGCTGCTGCTGAATGGGGAGTCAAGAGGAACGAGGTCAGAGACTGTGCTATAGACTCACAGCTTCCTGAGAAAAGAGCCTGGGAAACTCCAAAGCCTCTAACAGCTTTGAGACCACCGACAGCAACCCCTGCACCTGCTTTAGGTACAGCCTGATACTGTTTTGTGAGTAAATGTTTAAAGCCTCTTGGAATTCACTAATTGCCTTCTGCCAGGAGCAGAGAGGAGCTTCCTCTGTCCTCCAGTGTCTATGTGGTACAGTCAGCTGCAAGTAGTATAATCAACTGCAAGAAGCTTCTCTTCCAGTACAATGTTTGTTTTTGCCACTTTAAGAAATATGTGTTTTGCCTGTTCCCTGCTTTGCTGGTTTGAGGCTAATTTTTACTGAGAGAAATTAAATCCTTAGCTGTGAGAAGAAAGAAAAAACCAACAGTGATCTATAACACTCAGTTTTCTGCTGAAAAACACAACTGTCAAAACATAGATCAGACACTCACTTCTCACACACTTCTTAGCTCTCACTTTTGGCTCTGCCTTCTTCCTGGTGGTCTGGTCCCTGTGGCTCAATCTGCCTTAATTCTCTAATCCACCTGAACCTTTTTTTCCCCACTAACCTCCTTGTCGTCTTTTTTTGACACCTCACTTCAGATCTCCAGATTTATCATGTCAGATATCTGTGGGTTGATCTGGTGATTTCTGAAGGGAGGGAAAGAGGGAGGAGGAAGGGGTTTTGGGTCTGGAGCCCTCCTGGGAACTTTGACAGGTTTTGGGGGGGGGTATTGTGTTTCTGTGTTACTTTTAATTTGTTTGTGTGATTGTTTGAGTGTTATCTGCCCCCCCAGTCAAGTGAAATCACCCAGACTAGACTCAGATTACAGATGGACTGGAGATTAGAATGGAGCTTTATATTTACATCTTAG
>WAAF01000868.1:0-83189 GCA_013400475.1 Tricholaema leucomelas
GTCCCTTCCAACCTAACCATTTTATGATTCTGTAAGTTAAAGCATCTCCCTCTGACAAAAAGTGATACAAGAAGCAACAGATGGACACGTTCAATTAATAAGCTACCAGTAGAAAGTCATTAGGGGATTTCAAGTAAGTGTAAAGAGTGATTAGCCTTCATCTAAGCATATCCAGATTTTTACAGCAGCTACAGAGACACAGGGTTGTTCATAACTCGGAAACAAAGGTATTCTGAAGACTTGCAAATACATTCCTTGACTAATTCACTTTTGAGCTTAGACACAAATAGTGCTATCATCCTGCAAGGTGAATAGCAGAGTCCCTCCAACCCACAGATGCACAAACATTTCCTCTGTGTCCCCTCATTCCTACTTACTGCCATCTCCACACTCCTTGCTGCCACAACATCTTTGGGTTTTGCATCTTTGGTTCCAATGTAGGAGCCGATGGTGTCACAGGACCAGGGAGAGTACTGGCTGTAGTCATTTCCCTTGTATTTCCCAGCTACCTTCAGGTCTTCATCCAAGTACTGTACAAAAACAAAAATCTGGTTCTGTAAGTGAATGGAAGAAGCAGCTTCACAGCCACCACTACTTAGCTGAACAACTGTAACCTGAAAAACACCAGTAGGATTATTTTTTTTATGAGCTACATCACCATTTGAAATTGAGTCAAGGTAAGCACAAAATGTGTGAAATTCTGATCACCTGGCTATACTCCCAGTGCCTGCTGTTTACTTGGCCAGTATGAAAGTTACATTTTGACCTTGGTTAAAAAAAAAGCAGCCAACAAACCTTCTCTCAAGCTGTTACTTAAGCCAGTCAGGAGCAAATGAAGCAAAGTCCAACAACTGTGAAGACAGACTACTTCATGGAATCAACCAGGTTGAAACAGACCTCCAAGATCGTCCAGTCCAACCTAGCACCCAGCCCTAGCCAATCAACTAGACCATGGCACTAAGTGCCCCATCCAGGCTTTGCTTCAGCACCTCCAGGGATGGCAACTCCACCACCTCCCTGGGCAGCCCATTCCAATGCCAATCACTCTTTCTGGCAAGATCTTCCTCCTAACATCCAGCCTAAACTTCCCTTGCCACAACTTGAGACTGTGCCCCCTTGTTCTGTTGCTGCTTGCCTGGCAGAAGAGACCAACCCCCACCTGGCTACAGCCTCCCTTCAGGTAGTTGTAGACAGCAATGAGGTCAGCCCTGAGCCTCCTCTTCTCCAAGCTAAACAACCCCAGCTCCCTCGGCCTCTCCTTCCGTTACTGGTTGCCTGGGAGAAGAGACCAACTCCCACCTGGCTGGCTTCAATTAACAACATCTCAAAACTAAGTCTCTTCCTTGCAGCAAAGTAGATGGCATAGGATCAGTTGTCTCCAGAGACACAAAACTTCACTCCAAGGTCTTTTTACCAGATGCACAAAATCTACCTCCCCAACACTTGCTGACAGTATACTGTGGTAGTTTTCTTCTTGTCTTCACCTGTCAGCACATACAAATTCTGAGAGATATTCCATGCATGCTAGCAAGTCACATATTGGTCAAAATATGCTTACCTCCTCTGAATGAAAAGGATGAGGCAAGGTTGGTGAAGGTGCAAAAGGAGGTGGAGAAATCACCTTCCTTTCTTCCAGCTGGGCCATGATCTCTTTCCTTCGTCGGTGGAGTTCATCCAGGCTGGGATGAGGCTGAGACAAAGAAATAGGTTACAGTTTCTGAAATAATAATGCATTAAACTTGGGATTTCAAAAATGTTTGATGAAACAAAATATGGCAACATTATACTGCAATCAATGCTAATACAGTGACTAGACAGTATCATCCCACCTACAAGTAACAGTTATTCTGTTCAACCCTATCTGTTAACTTGGGTGCTTCACGCAGGACGTATATATCCCCATACCAGCCAGACACCCCAAAGGCAGGGTGCCTAAAACTTGTATTGTCAACTAACTTAGCGTTTGTAACTTTGAAACTGTTCATTTTTGAACCCACAGGTAGCTCAAAAATGTGTCTGTGTTCCAGCCTGGCAAAGTTTCCACTGGAGTGTGTTCTATATGTCTGCAGTCATACGGAGAAAGCTGTAGACCTCTACAACTCATAACTTAGTCGGTTAGTTTGCATTTCTTAAACATCCCACAAAGGTGCCAAATTCAGAGCTTATACATTTGTAAGCCTTCTACTAGGAACACTCTCCAGTTCACAAACTTGAAGTAGAGAAAATTCAGAACACCAAAATTGTTAGTACCTTTATCAAGGGATGTTATGTTTGATTTATGCAGGCATGGAGATACTCAGATGGGCAGTACAAGAGCACACAGACTGCATTTCACCTGCACTAAGAATAGAGTGGCCCCCTCCAGCCTAATCTTTTTCTGAGAAGTCAGGGCCATGTGAGATCTCCACTACTATCACAGAATCATGGAATCACTTAGGCTGAAAAGATCTTTAAGTTCAACCATTAATCTAACACTACTATGTCCACTGTGGCACTCAGCACCACATCTACACGTCCAAATGTCTCCAGGGACGGTGACTTTAAGCACTAAATAGCAATTCACTCTTTCACAACTACAGAGCTGACCAGTCAATAAACTGCCTTGCAGTTTTTTTAATCAGCTTCATTAAATGTAACCCTTCTGAAGGTCAAACCTCTAATTCCTCATAAACCCCCCCATCTTACTGCAAAAACATTCAGCTTCAGGGAGCTGACATTTTCTCTCTCAAACAACTCCAAACCCACAATATAAACAATACCCTGTGGCACGAAGGTCTTATCTGACTGAGGTGTGGAGCCACTGGGCAATAACCCTCTGCTTGCTGGTATCTGTCTCTGGCTTCAGGTATGTAGGAAGGTACAGCTGCTTGTGGAATTTCGATGGGTACGGGGCTTCCTCGGACGATCTCCTCTCGCTGGTAGGGCTGGACAGGGGGATAGACGCGGCGGCTGTCGTAGTGCGGTGGATATAGAGGTTGTCCCATGGGAGGGTATTGCTGTGGCTGCGTGTACTGTGGGCTCACCACACGGTCCTGAAGGTAGGGTGGATAATGATCTAGATACGGTGGACCAGGTTCGGGAGCTGATGGAGGAGGTCGGACGAAGCGAGAGATGGACTGAGTGGGGTAGTAAACTCCTGGAGAAAGGCAAGAGAGAGAAAATGACTTAGTGCATCTTGCTTGTATTTAACAGAACTGCTCACAAAACAAAAATTGTTTAATGTACAATTATCATTAAGAGAATGCTGCAAAATTTATACTTCACAGAATATCACAGGTTGAAAGTGACCTCTGGACGTCCCTTCCAATAGGCCTTCTCATGCAGGATCACCTCAGAGCAGATTTGTTCAGTATCATGTCCAGGCAGGTTTTGAAAGTCTCCAGAGAAAGAGACTGCACAACCTCTCTGGGTAGATCTTCATTTGTGCACAACAATAAAATATAGGCCTTTTTCCTTCCAGGTGCTCTGCAACTACCTCAAAAATGACTGTGTCACTCCCCTTTCCATTCTAAGGCTTCTTTCCACTCCTAGTCTTTCATTCCTTATTTCTCTTCCACATGAAGTTAATGTCATTTCTCTCTCCAATCTGATGTTGCACAAAAATCATTCCCTGTCTATAAGTATAGCCATAACATTTCTTTTTAATCTCCTTCAATATAATATTTCTCCACTTGGCCTTTTCACAGTTAAAACATTTCCTCCTAGCTCCTCCCTTACAATGTTTCTTTCCTTTTTGTGCCCAGCCCCTCTAGGATTACACTTGTATCTAATTCACTGCATGGAAGTGCAGGCATTTCTGAAACCCTCATGCACTTCTCCTATATGAGTTAAGTATTTTCACCCCTTGAGCATAAACTTCTCTGTTGGTTAAGTTTTATTTCAATTTGGCTTGAGTAAAATGGCATTAAGGTTTACCAGATTCTTGATCTAGCCCAGTTAGGAGGAACTCAAGAATTTGCTACACTGAGTGGATACAAACCTCTACACTTAAGTCTTCAGTCAAGACATGAAAAGCCTGTCAACTTCCATTTTATTATGCCATCAGCATATTAGTCCACATGATATGCAAGAAAATGCCAACGTAAGGGCTTAAGTAAAAACCAGTGTGGAAGACTGAATAAAATCAATATGAAGATGAAAGACAGAGAGCCTGGTCTCAAATTTACCTTGTTGGTAGGGTGCTGGTTCAAATGGTGGGGCAGCTCCTCTAGGATCTTGATAAAACATATCTGCTTGCTGAGCACTGTACAACTGAGACCCTCGTGGTACCATCTGCAACTGCTTGGTGACAGACACTGAAGGCAGATCTGCTGGCGCTCGAGCAGGCACGGGATGAGGGTTCACTGGTAAAGTGGAAATGGAGCTCTTGGGGCCAGATTCCAGCCTGAAAAACAGGAAGGTGGCACTGCTCATTGGGGTCTGATATAGCAGACTATATGTTAACACACTGGTTTTGGACTGAGTTTCACCTTTTGAAGGCCTACATCACCTTCTCCAGGTAAAATGTAAGTAAACAGGAAAATAAGACAGTTGGGAGTTTTAACTTTAGACTTCTACTCTATTTTATGACTTGAACAACCCAACAAAACCAACCCAACCACCCTGTTCTGTTTCTTTTCTAGAGCAGGGGTTCAGTTTGTTTCTACTGTACATTTACACACACAACACTTGGAACAACAGTTAGGAAGAGCCGTACAAGTCAGGAGGGGATCCAGGGGCACTGCTACTCAGATGGTCCATCTTCCCTGGCTTCAGAGCTGTTTCATAACCGGAGTCAGTCCCTCGAGAAATAAGTTGCGTCACTGTGCTGCCTGTTGACACAATTCCATTTGGCAGGGCAGAAGTTTTCCTATTGGGTAAGTCCACTCCCCCTTCCTCCGAGAGGATAGCTCCTGTAGGCAGGCCCACCTCATTCAGCTGGCCCAGGGAGGCACTCAGAGGTCTTCTGGGAACCAGACGCTTGTTCATTTTACGGAACCTTCAGAAAAAGAAACATCAACAATTGAAACACAAATACAAGGAGATGCCTTTGCAAGATTTTAATGCACAGATCCTACCAAAAGCTCCAAGTTGGAACTCAAGTTTCTTAAGGGCTTGTGAGCTATCAATGATGAGTATCCGTTAGACCACAACTTCGCTGCTGTTTGAGCTGTTCACAGCAGTTCCAATCAGGAGGAGGAGGATGGATTTTTAATGACAAGTACACTAAGAACTCGAAGCTAAACTTCACACAGCAAGTTTCAAATCTTAATATCCTGTACATAAACACATTTCAACTGCAGCAAATTAAAAGTCCACAAAACATCAAGTAGTAACAGAAGCACCACAATAAGAATCCAGGTTTTGTTTTGTTCAGTGAAGAAATTAATAGCAGAAATCTCAACCACTTGCCTAACACTAAACAAAAATCAAACCTTTATCACCATATGGCAGCTTTCTTTGTTCAGATTTATGTTCCTATACCAACATGCACCTTACATTATTTGTGTTGTTTGATAAATTGATTGCAGAGACAAAAACTCTGACACTCCAAAAATTAACTGCTTCTGTGATGTCTGAATAGAAGCCTTTTAATTCACATTCCACAAAAATCAGCACACTGACAATACTGGAGCAACAGACAGAGCAAATTCCAGAGTTGAAGGTCTTGCTCTGAACACCCTGTTATTAGCTTAGAAACCAGAATCCAAGTGGGAGGGTGTGTTTGTAGGCTGGAATGGTTTTGCTGTTAATACAGAGGAGTGAGGCTATTTCCTATGCCAGAAGATTTCAACAGGCTTGAAACCAACACTTTTGCATTCTGTGGGCAAAGAAAGGGGGGATGGAAGTGGGCAGTTGTACTCTATTATTCAATCTCCTCATAATCTCCATGTTTGCCCAAGTGCATGGCATTACTGGCCAAAGCTAAAAAAAAAAGGTTTTGTTGCTGGTTTTCAGTTGTGACTGAGTATATAGAGTCAGGTAAAGTGTAATCCTGCTACAGAGATCAGAGCTGTTCAGCTGTAAAGGTTCACTATCTTCTAAGCACCCCCTTAACATTTCACCAACATTCCACCTTCTTGTCTCAATCCTTCTTTACCTACACCACCAAACTATAAAATTCAAGCTACATGATGTTGACAGTGGGAACTGCACAAAATGCATTAAAAAGGACTAAACAAACCAGGCTGTCGCCACACTAGAAGCACTTCAGTAGGGACAGCCTACAGCTTTCCAAACACCATGCTCAGAAGTCATTCTGGCATCTCAAATCAGCCAGGCAAGTCAGATGGACAAAGGGAAACAAGTGGAAAGCAACTCCCCAGGCTGAACTTAGAGCTTTACTTTGGCATCCTGCTCAATATCCAAACCAGTTTCTCCCTGCAAAGCAGCACTGTCACGTTCTTCTTGCCAGTTACTGCTGCACGTCTGCCTCCTATCAGGGCTCTTCATGGTGCAGTGTCTGATAGCTTCTGGCTCTCCGAAGGCCTGCACACAGCCTGCAGGATGGGGAGGACTTGTCATTCCTGCTCTTTCCCATTAGAACACTACACTCAGGAAAGATGGACACGTGTATACACAGCCTTTTCAAAGGTGACAAAGAATTTCTATAGCATCCTTCATGATAAAATATTCAGAAGGAGTAAGTTGCAAAATGCTGCTCTCAGGATTTTTAAGAACAATTTTATTAATTTGGTTTTTTGCAGTCTCCCTACATGGCAAGACAAAAATAATCTTTAAACATTCAACACCTGCCTATGCACACTGGGTCTGTGTCCCTTGCCACAAGGAGAAGCAGCTGCTGGTTAAGCAAGTCTAGATTATCATTTGCTATCCAAATTACCACATAGTTTCCCATAAGCTTCCCACAAGCTTAAAGCTGTGTGTAGATACAGGAACTACACAGCACCAGCAATGCATATTGTTCTTACTAAGCCTTTTTAAAAGGAGGAACACTCATGCAATAGGTACGCAAAGGAATTAAGCAAAGATAACAGATACAAGGAAGAATTGGAACTTGAAGCTCCCCAGCCACATACAGAAACTGCGGCAACCTGAAACAGAACAAGCATTCACTTTGCTTCTCATTATTACAAAGGCACACAAGTCAGTTTGGATAAAACAGGTCTCTTTCACCTGCAAAGCTAACAGACAGTCTCTGATACATACAACTATTTCAGAGGCACTAACAGTGACTCACTACCCATGTTAAGCATCCAAACCAGCACTACCAATCTTCATTTTCTTAGCACCAGGACAACTCTTCCTGCAAAACACAAGTATCAAAGTCCTATTCTCTGTTCATTTGAATAACTGCCTTTGTAGCTCTCAACACCATGTGCTCTGCTCTTTTTTTCCTCTTCCTGTTTTGCCAGTGCACTGCACACTGGCTATACAGTCAACAAACTTCCATATTAATGCTTTTAATTTTACATGAAGGAAAAAAAAACAACACAGAAACCTAGAAAAACTACACGTAATTTCCAAATCCATGGAGTCTTATTAAAAAACACAATAATAAAACCCACAAACAAACAACAAAAAACAAAAGCAACTTTTCTTTGAATGATTTTAATTCTTTTAGCCCAGAAAAGCAAATAACAAGTTATACATGTTGCATGAAATACATGGGATCTCCTTCTTTTAACTCTTAAGAAATGCATTTTACTTGAAAAAACACAACAAATCACCTTTGTAAGTGCAGCAGTTTGCTCTCAAATAACTGGGTCTCCTCTAAATCTATCATCTATGTAGCTTATTTACTGCAGACCTCATACGACCACCTTTTTTTAACTCTTCAACAACAGCTTTAACCATTTTAGGTTACTGCATGTGCAATCTCTCAGTAAGTTTCAAAACACTGTTGTAGAAAACAAATGTATGCTGCTGGTTTTTAGGCCTCTGGAGAGCAGCACAGACAAAGGGAACCCCTACATCAGAAAAACTGCCAGCAATCTACTTCTCACACCTGAATATCAAAATAAGGTGAGAAGTATGCACCAATAAATAACCATAATGGATGCAGTCAAGCAGCACCATTATCCATGTTTAAGTAAGAAAGAGTCCCATTCCCAAAATGTCCAGTAACACTGGTGTAAACATCAAAAACTTTCAGAGCTGCATTAAAAGATGTTTAGCTTTGTATTTAAGAGCAAACAAGTTCCAAAAGCTCAGAGCTTTACAAGTTTTTCACATTCTTTCTTGTTAATGAAACAAAGAAGTCGTGCCTACTTTCCTTAAACCTTATGTATAACTCTTATGGGTAAGAGAAAACAGAGATTAGGATGATTGCTACTATAAGAGGTAACTTACTTTTCTAGCTCCTCCTGTGAATGTGCAAAGGTGCAGCTGGCCCCTCGGGGGCATCCTCCTCTCTGTTTCATGTCTCGGCACATGTATGTCTTGTACTTGCTGTGCTGAGGAGGCTGACAGGGTTAAAGAAACCAGGTGAGATACTGGATAGAAAGGTACTTAACCAAGAGCTGGTTAAGTACATCCTCTTATAGGCCTGAAGAGAATTCCCTCCATGTAAATGTTCTAACCCTAACCCTAACCCTAAATGCCTAATGTGAAGTAAATTCATGTTTTAAATTCAAGAGTAGGTTTTTTGACAAGTAAACCATTTTTATTCAAATTCCTTAGTGGAGTTTGACTGGGAGACACCTCCATGTTTCAGGACACAGTTAAGTGGGCAAAACTGATAAAAGGCTGAAAAAAAATTATTGTGTTTTATCAGTGTGATAAAACTGTATTCATCAATCCTTGTGGTAGGTTGAAAACAAACACATTTTAGTCAGCTACTCTTCCCTTGCTTTCTGTCAGCTCAAAATGGCACTTGAGTATGCTTTCCATCTCTAGCAAAGTTAAATTTCCTCAAGTTCCCCTTTTCTCCTTTTGGCCTAAAAAAATCTCTTCATCATCTACAATAATTACTTCCATCAACAGTTGAAGATGCATCGCTACCCCTACAGAGATCAGCAGAGGATGGGTTGTTTTCTGTATTTTACTTAGTTAAGTTTCCCTAACAACCAACCACTCATTGCAATCTTGCTGTCTCTATGCACACCCATTTGCCAGTCCCTTTAAATAATTTCTGACAGGGCCAGAGATGCTCTCAAATACACTGAAGTTCCTGGAGTTTTTATGGCAGAATTAAATCAAGAGGCAGAAATACCCAACTAGGAGCCTCCACCAAGGAAAAGGGCTGTAAAAGCAAACACTTGCTGTCTATGAAATCCAGACAGAAAACATAAACCTCTAAGCAGAATTCTTTTCTTATTCCTTCCTCAACTATAGTAAAAAAGGATTTAGGCAGGGTGTACAAGAGCTGCACAGCCTTCTGCTGACCACTGCTGCCAGACAGCAAAACTCTGCCCAGTCCTCACTTGGGAGACTTTGGGTTCTCTTCCAAGAAGGGCAGCATGTACCAGGTCTAGGCAATGGTCTCACCAGAACAAAAACCCTCACTGTTTTTCCCATCCCAACTTCCACTTGTGTATTCCTACTGCTATTCCTTCTGCTGGTAGCAACGCTCATTAGCCATCCTTATGAATGCAAAAAGGTAATAAAACAGCAGAAACAATTCACTCTAATTTTGCCTCTGATTTCTGGCAGAGATAATCCTACTACTAGTTCAGCTTCCTGAACCAGCTCTCCAAGAGGATGAGTGCCAAAGCAAGGGAGTGGAAATGTGTGACAGGCAGCAAAGCTAGCATTTATACCAACTTAGCCATACAACCAAATGAAATCAAAAGAACATGTGATGAGATAGCTAGGAGATACTATCTCTATTTGGCAAAATAATTTAACTTCTGAATCAAAAGGTTTTGCTTCAGGAATTTAGAAGGTACCTTTGTAGAAATCTTCCAAAATGTTTAAAATTCACAGACCATTAAGCACAGGTGAAAAAAAAAAATCATTTCATTTGCACAGAAATATTTGGATGAACTCTGTCACGTTAAAACAAATCAAAGAAAATGCCCACAGATCATAGTGCTAAACCTCCCAGCTTCTCTTCCCCACCTTCTCTGGTCAGGAGAGATATTTATTCATGTCCTTAAGCTTGCAGCTTTTCATCCTGGTGAGCTGTGCAAATTAACACAACAGGTATTAAGGTGCATGTGCACATTTTTTTCCCTCCTCTGTTTCTTTTTTGGTAAATATGTACACAGCAGCAATATTTTTAATTATCAAACCAGAGGCCTCAGATGACATTAGTAAAACTCTGTTACTGGATGCTGCAAACAGGAAATTCTTGGTCCTAAATTCTAAATGCTTTAACTTTTACCTGTTGCTGATCTGTTCCTTTCTTGCTGTGATTCTGGATGTAATCAACCAAGCCATGAACTACAGTCCTCACAGCAACTAGTCCATTTTCCAGTTGTTCCCATGTTGGAGGTGGTGCATCTATTGCATTGATTAGGAAAAGAAAAGTCATCATTTTTTTCTGAAACCAGGTAGAAAGAAATCATGAGCATCATAAAACTTCACTAGACAGACAAAAAGATTTAATTGGAAATGTGTGTCATTAGATAAAAAGGATTCAGGCCCTTAATTCAGGGATATGAACCTCATAAAGAATAAAGCTACCCACAGACTCAAGATTGAACCACACAAAATAGCAAATGAACCAGTAAATTTATCACTATCATGTCAAATTGCTTCCTTTTCCCAAAACTTTCTTATCCCACAAGAAGTCCAAAGCAAGTGCTCTCTAAAAACTCTGCATGCAATGCAAAGCTTGGGCTGAAAATCCCTCTTCTTATGTGGTCTCCAGTAGGTTAACTCATTCTGAATAAACACCATCATCACAAGCCTAGATCAACTGAGTGACAATCACTGAGTGGCAACAGGAACTGATGCCTTTCATGTGGAAAAACATTACAAGGCAGATCTGTGCATGAATCATAGAATCAACCAGGTTGGAAGAGACCTCCAAGATCATCCAGTCCAACCTAGCACCCAGCTCTGTCCAATCAACTAGACCATGGCACTAACTGCCTCATCCAGGCTTTTCCTGAACACCTCCAGAGACGGTGACTCCACCACCTCTCTGTGCAGCCCATTCCAATGACAAATCACACTCTCTGGCAAGAACTTCCTCTTAACATCCAGCCTATACCTCCCCCAACACAACATGAAACTGTGTCCCCTTGTTCTGTTGCTGGTTGCCTGGCAGAAGAGACCAATCACCCCCTGTCTACAGCCTTCCCTCAGGCAGTTGTAGATAGCAGTGAGGTCACCCCTGAGCCTCCTCTTCTCCATGAGCCCTTCACCTAACATACAGCAAGTGTGAGTGAACTGCACAACCAGAGTTCTACAGGGGTGTTTGAATTTTCCAGCCAATTAACTTTCTCTAACAGTTTAAACTGTTCCAGAAGATGACACTCCCACCACATGCCTACACAGTGTGCTGCAATACACCAGACCTCAAACTGTTTCACTAAGTACCATCTTTAGCACGAGTACATTCTATTCTGCTCACAAGAACTAGATTTTTCCAGAGGAATTTCAAGGCACCTATAGAACAGCAGGGGAACAACGCAACAACACAAAGACCAGCACATCAAGACCAGACTCACCTAGTGAACCTGAACGAGGCTGTTAGTGATTTCCCTAACAAATGTGTAGTACACACTTAGTTCTGTTCCTGATTTGCTACAGAATGAAAGCCTTGGAAAGAAACCACTACATCTCCTTTAGTTGGTAAGTACAAGTGGTCCTCATTTGGAAAGTTAGTATCTTTGTTTGAAGACAAACTAAGAACGACTTTTCACCTCCTGCAGTCACAGTTTAGGCCTTCACATTATTTTAATATTGTTTTTACAGACACTAACAGGTATAAAATAAAGCTTCAGCCAGAGTATTCTCCATTCCAATGCTTCCCTTCTCCCTCAGGCACTCTCTCCTCACAGTACTGCATTTTCAACCTTTCCCATATTTCTCTCCTCTGTCAAAAGGTCAGATTTTAATTTCCCAGTTATATTCTTTCCAACTAACCTCCTCATCCCAAACTGTGTTTCACACCTCTGCAGAATTACTCATTAGCAAGAAAAATGCTCAGTTCCTTAAGATAACAGATCTTTCTTGTCTAGACTGATTTTTGCCCAGCTTCTGCCTATTCAATCTATCAAAATGCTACTCTGGAGTCTAAAGTTGTTTGCACAGAAATTGCCTAATTATTTTGAGCTACCTCTAAGAGTCTTCCAAGTGCTTTGTCTGCAGTCTTGAGATCTCATATCAAAAACTGATACTCAGAATTCCTAAACCAGAGAGAACACATGTTTTTTTTACCTAAGTTAATGTAGTTCTTGATCTGATGAAGGCTTCCTCTAGTTTGTAAACAAATTATTTGCTCTGGTTAAGAGCTACAAAGAAACACCTACCTCAGAGTGACAGTGAAGACTCTGCATTAAGCACAGTGATTCTATCAACCTTTCTGTTGCTCTGCAAATCTGGTTTTAGTCAGCATGTGTAGTAGAAAAGGTAAACTGAGCAAGCCAGGACTGCTGCCACTCCCTTCAGTTAGTGCTGCCTGATACCAAGTATACACCACATAACCCCAGAGGATTACGTGTATTCAATGTCCTCATCTGCCCTCACTCTGCGCTGTCAAGCAGGGAAGCTCTTGTGGAGTGGTGAAACCATTCCTGCCATACTTTGGAATCTATTTTATCTTCTTCAGAATAGTTCAGTTCCTCACACAGATGACTGCTGCTCCTAGGCTAGTTATGGTTACCACTGAAGAATTTTATTGTTATTATTCATGGATGGATGTTTTCGTCCACCTAATGAACAGCCTTCAGTCCTTCCACAGTGTTTAACTCCTCTTATTACTCTAGAGGTATTTACAAAATATCTCAACTTACCTGGACTGGGATCAATGTTTGCCAGAAGCTCCAGGTGAGGTCGAAGACGATTCAGATTAGCTGGATCTCCAGTCCTCTGAAGAGCAATAGTTAATTCCTGAACACTCTGTGCAAACGAGGCTGGGGTCTGCAACTTAAAAAAATGATGATAATTAACTTTCTACAGGCAAATTAATTCTCATCCTTTCTGAAGGCTGCTCACAAGAGTTATCTTCTAAAACTAGTAATATGTTTTCTGCACAAGCCCATTTCACACAGCATCTTCTACTAAATTCCTCCCCCAGCATGAAGAGTGCCAATTCTTTGACATTACAGGCCTAAATACAGCTCTAAATAGACAACAAATGGACAAAATACAGGCTAGAGTTATTTCTAACAATGTAACCTATTTGTTTTCTGTGTTGTGCTGGAACTCAGAAAAAACATACATTACTATCACAAACCATTTAATTAAGGTTTCTGAGGAGTCTAATATTGCCAAACTGCAAACCAAGAAGTTTACACCCTGCTTTAAACCAAGTATAGCAAATGAAGAGCAAGGTGGTTGAAGAAGAAAGCAAGCTAGCAACGTTCCATTTACTAACATCACACTGTTTCAGTATGCAATATCCTTTCATTCTAGCTAGACCTTTCAGAAAATGTCTGGAAAAACACCTGAAAAGGTGGGCAAAGGCATAAATACACATTAGACTGATCTCAAAGATAACTCTCTTGCAGGGCAGCCAAAGCAACTGCTTCATAGCTTTTGTAACAAGCCAACAAATTCTGGCTTTTTCCATTTAAGGTCCTCCCCTTTACCCCATGCCCCCTTCTAAACAAAGAGATCTGGGCATTTCCAGGGGTCAGCTATTTGATTTAAGAAAACTGCCACCACTTGTCTTTTTAACTTCGGGTACAGACTAGAGGACTGATTTGGTTTCAACTTATACACTAACAATCTCCCTGGAAACACAAACCACTACCACAGCTACCCCTGTTCAGGAAGGACTGTGGAGTTAAGTTTTCTGACTTTCCATTTGAAAGTAGAACCACAGAATCAGTGAGGGTTGAAAGGCACCACAAGGATCATCTAGTTCCAACCTCCCTGCCATGGGAAGGGACACCCTATCCCAGATCAGGCTGGCCACAGCCTCATCCAGCCTGGCCTTAAACACCTCCAGCCATGGGGCCTCAACCATCTCCCTGCAAAAACCATTTCATGGTCTCACCACTCTCATGGTGAAAAGCTTCCTCCTCACATCCAGCCTAAGCCTACCCATCTTCAGCTCTGCTCCATTCCCCCCAGTCCTGTCACTCCCTGAGAGCCTAAAAAGTCCCTCCCCAGCTTTTTTGTAGGCCCCCTTCAGAGCCTGGAAGGCCACAAGAAGGTCACCCGGGAGCTTCCTCTTCTGCAGACTGAACAGCCCCAAATCTTTCAGTCTGTGCTCACAGCAGAGCTGCTGCAGCCCTCTGACCATCCCAGTGGCCCTTCTCTGGACACTCTCCAGCATCTCCACACCCCTCTTGGAATAGGAGCTTCAGAACTGGATGCAGTACTCCAGCTGGGGTCTCGGAAGAGTGGAGTAGAAGGGGAGAATCTCCGAATCACCTCCCTCACCCCGCTGGCCACACTTCTCCTGCTGCAGCCCAGGCTCTGTTTGGCTTTCTGGGCTGCAAAGGCACACTGCTGGCTCCTGTTGAGCTTCTCACCCACCAGCAGCCCCAAGTCCCTCTCCTCAGGAACTAGATATACTAGAGTAGATGTGAAGCAGAAAGAGATTGCAAGGTGGCAAAGGGAGTTAAGATTGGTTTGGTTACAAATAAGTATCCTAACTATTTAGGTCACAATGGTTCTGAAGTAAGAGGGACACTCTTTGAAAATTCCTGTCAGAGGCATTTAGAGCCAAGACAGACTGAGCTGATTTGAGGTGGCTTTACCTTGTCAATGATAGACTGCATGTGGGATTTGTGAGACTGGTCTCCGTAGAGCAGCGAGGACCACTGATCTGGCGCAATGCGCAGGCCAGCTTCCATGGCTATCTGAACTATCTGGGAATCGTGTTCCCTTCTCAGAGCTTCGTAAGTCCGAAACTCCTCCTTCAGCTGCATCAGAGAGGAATCTTCATCTCGCTTTGTCACCTGGTTGGAAGAAACAATTCCAATAGGATTAACCAGAACAAACCAGAGATTATGTGAAGTCCAAGGCCAAGTGAAATCTTCACTCAGCAACTAAGTTCTTCCCCTCCAACTAAACCAAACTATGGCACTACACAGTGAGGACTGGCTTCTACTAGAATAACACATTCCTCAAGCAGGACCTCTATGAAATGAGTATCAAACAACTTACTTCAGCTCTGATACAGATACTAGCACAAGTGTCACAGTTCCTATAGACTTCTCCAAGGCGTTTTGGTTGTATTGCAGTTTTGTTTGAGGGTACAATTAGCAGCAAACCTGTATTTTTTCTCCTCGTTTAGCACAAGTGAATGAAGGTGAGCACCTAGGAATGGACCATTAAATGCTGTAATATTTAAGCTGCACAGTAAGCAGCTTAAGTTCTTTTTATACAAATCTGATATTCAAGAGCCACATAATTCTCTGTTTCTAACCACACCACTACTCAATTAACAGAGCTGGGGATTTTCTTTTCCAGCTGTAAGCTTCTTCCAGGGAGGAAAGTTCCAGTGACTTATACACAGGTTTGGTTACTCCTGGGCAGAGTCAAACCCCAGCTTTACAGCTTGAAACTGCAATTTCAGCCCACACTCACCCAACACATGTGGGATTTAATTAGTGATACTTTCTGTCACTACACATTTTGGGGCATACTTAATGTTTCAGGACAAAGAAAATTTAAAGTGAAAACCAACAGTTTTCATAGCATTATGACATCTCCAAGTAGAATCTTCTCCATACCTTGAAGCACGAGGCTCTGTAGAGAAGCTGAACAACATGCCCAATGCTAGTTTTAGAAGCCTGAGGAAACCGTGGCTCCAGCCTCTGAACCACAAAGAGAACCAAGACCTTCCGTGACAGAGCAGATCCATCTTCCAGAGCCAGCAGAACCAGCTTTAAAGCCTCCTCTTGCATTGCTGGTTGGAGGGGAAACACAAAGAAAACGGACAAAGGATGAGAGACAATCCAAGTTTCTGCACAGTTTGTTTCCCTACAAGGAGGTGATCAGCTACAGACTGCCTACTGCACACACACAAACCCAGAGGCAAGAAAAGAAAGTGAGCAAGAAGGCAGGGAAAAGAGGGAAGAACACTCCTAGATTCCCAGACTGTAACTGGGGAAAGAGGTTTTTTTTAGCATTTTATTGTATCAGATGATAGGGAAACTACTTTGTTGTCTGTATATGCCTCTCTCATTAGTTTTCAAAGCATATTATCTACATCCTACAGATTGCCTCTCTCATTAGTTTTCAAAGCATATTATCTACATCCTACAGCTATCCCAGCAGAAAAAGCTGAAAGGCTGAGAAAGAGCAAGGTTGGGTCTCTTGCAGGTGAAAGAGCAACCAGTGTCCACAGAAACAAATCAGGTGCTGTACCATATTCTGCTAGGTAACAAGCCTCTCCTCCCTGCAGTAGTACAGAAGTTAGCATCCCCAGGTTAGGTTTCTTTCATTTGTTTCTGTATTTTTTTCTTCAACAAACTGGCTTCCTATTTCAAGACACGTATTTGTTGGTCCTTAAAAAGCAAATTCTACATATTTAGTAATGGGACTTAATTAACATTTAAGCAAGAGTCAACGGTTTAGTATCCTATGAAAGAGAAATCAATTTCTAACTATGTGCCTGGTAAGATTGCATACACCCCATTCCCCACATGCAGCAAATCTCTACCCATGACTGTTTTGTAAGCTTATTACCCCAGGAAGAGAAAAGAAGCCATGTCTAGTCACTTCTAGTAACCCTGTTTTTACTTGAAAGGTCTTACTTCTTTGAAGAACAGCAAGTAAGCAACTACTCCCCATTTTATCCCAAGAACAAAAGTACACACATTATTCTGAATTTTATACAAGACTTTCAGAAGTACCACAATTGTGAGGAAGTCAATGAGTACAGCCCAACAACCACCTATCAATCCTCCTCTATTCCGAATTGCTTCCAGTATGGAAGTAGAATAGAATCATTCAGGTTGGAAGAGACCTCCAAGATCATCCAGGCCAGCCTATCACCCAGCCCTATCCAGTCAACTAGACCATGGCACTAAGTGCCAGGCTTTTCTTCAACAGCTCCAGGAACGGTGACTCCACCACCTCCCTGGGCAGCCCATTCCAATGGCAAATCACTCTCTGTGAAGAACTTCCTCCTAACATCCAGCCTAGACCTCCCCCGGCACAACTTGAGGCTGTGTCCCCTTGTTCCGTTGCTGGCTGTCTGGGAGAAGAGACCAACCACCACCTGGCTGCGATGTTACCTACCTGGTCCAAGGAACTGGCATCCTCTGGCTCTCACTGCAGCCCAAAGGTTGGAAGAGAGTTGCTGAGGATTTTGATGCTGTAGAATGAGCTCTGTGACTGTTCTTTCACCAAGTGACCGTGCTGCACGCATTGCTCTAATGCGCCCTTCTTCCTCCACTAACTGACAATGAACTAACGTCACAAGTTTCCTTTGCATGGGACGACTTAGCACGCTCTGAGTAGTGCTGTTCAAACCCACACCTTCCAGAAAAAAAAAAATGAAACAGAAAAAATAAATCAATAAACTGCTATTTTTGCCAGTATTCAACAACTGTGCTGTGGAAATGCAAACTCAGCTCTCCTGATGTTCACTAGAGGAGGCCTATCACAAGTTCAATTTTGTCAGTTTGTTTTACTCAACATTAAAAGCAGCTCTTGGGAGTCAGCTTTCAGGTTAAAGCCTTGAGGTCTCCAAAATAATGGAACCTCAAATGAAGTCTCTTCCCATGTTGGAATTCTACCCTACACCCTCCCATATAGATTTCTCTGGTGTCCCCTCAAAAGTAGGGCCATTCTGCAGCCCTTCTGTTACCCACAAACTTCAGGAATCACTGCCTTCCTTGATCTTTGCCTCTTTTCACAAGACATTCAGGGGTTTTTATCTCTGTGTGACAGCTCCATAGATTTGGCCTAGTTGAACCAAACTTGTCTGAGTTCACAATTGTTTGGATGATGTTTCATTAAGTGTAAAATTTTTACTCACAAACATGCTGGGAGCCACTGAAACCAAGTTAAAGGATTAAGTGACTTCTTAGACACGCAGCTCCCAGACTGAACTGGTTTCACAGCAGCAAGCTTGCTCACTTAACTGCTACTTCTCAGAGCAGTACTGCTAGCACACTGTACTAGTTAGAAAAGCTTCAGACAGCTTGTTGCAAAAATTAGTTTCTGAAAACCTGATGTCCATGATGCACGTCTCTACTACTTGGGTTTGCTGCGAGGGTGGGGAGGCTTTGGCACAGGTTGTTGGGAACTTGTGCATGTCCCATCTCTGGTAACATTTGAGGACTCTGAACAACCTGGTCTAGTTGAAGACATTCCTGCTCACTGCAGGAGGGTGGGACTTGATGAGCTTTAAAGATCCCATCTAAATCAAATCCTTCTGTAATTCTATGGTTTTTTAAGTCCAACATACATAAAATCCATACCCTTGAATCCAGAGCAGCTTTGCTAAGTATTGCTCAGACCAACCCATCTTTTATGTGAGGGCATGTATAAATACAGTCTTAATTATTTCTTTTATAAAGAATATATACAGTAAACTTCTCATTTCAGTTTATTCCTCCTCCATAAACAAGCTGCACCACTACAGTTATCTTGAAGCACAGAACTCAAAAAAAGGCAGAATTATTTCTTTTTTACTTAAGCCTGCAGAGGTGAACTCAACTTCAAGTTTGTTTCAACTTACTATACTTTGGCTACAAAATACAGCTTTCCTTTGATAAAATGCCTTCAAGTTCTCCCCTCCCTCAGTGTAGATCTAACAACCAGGGAAGTTGATTCAATTTGTTTCTAAACAAGGTCTATATCCATTATTCAAACAGACTAACTAGCCCCTTGGATAATTTGTTTTGAAATGTTTCCAGCTGTCATTTTTCAAGGAATCAATGCAGGAACTACCTCTGGCGCTGCTAAGTGGTTTGAGGTACAATGCTAATTCTTCCACACATTTCTTCCCCTCCTCATAATGCTTGGTATCTTCAGCTCCACTACACAACGTAATCGGCTGCTGCTCAGGAACCTGAAAGGAGATGAGATGTACACCTGTGATGAATATGCATAAATAAGCAGCAGGCACGCTTAAAAACACCACAACAACCTTGTTAATACTAAGCATTTCCTAGTTTGTTCCTCTTCTGTGGTTTTTTTTTTTCTGTATTAGCAAGCATTCTTTCAGCTTAATGAACAAACAGCATAAAAAAAAACCCAGCTAAAGTTAAATTAAAAAAAGAAGTAATGAATTTATGCATAGCAAGACTTTTTATTTAGTAGCTGACAAACTAGATGCAAAAGACTTATTCTGTGACTAAAGTATTCCATAAGAAACATGACATTTCTTGTAACTATAAAACTTTTGTTGAAATAACATTTATTGAGACACTCCCAAAACAGGCTGGCAAAAAAAAAACAAGTAGTGGGGGAAAAAAAAAGGGCAAAAAAGAGAAACAAAAGAAGGAATCAGAACAAATCAAATGAGCTCTGGTTTGAAGCTAAGTTCAGATTTGTACCACGGGCCTCTCAGCTGTAAAATCACAGAAGATTAAGCAGCCAACATTCTAACATGTCCTTCTAACATTCTGACTAGATCCAATTATCAAGCAGCAGGATCAAGTGCATATGAATATGCCCCACAAGCACTAATCTGCCAACATAGACAAGTTGCATTCATAGGTTGGTTTTCTGTTTTCTTTGGTGACTTGGGGTTTGTTTTGGTTGTGGTATTTATTTCTTCACCCAGGCATCACCAGAAATCAGGATTTTTCAAGGGGATGTTGGACTACGCCTTCCTTCAAGTTGAAACAGATTGTTTTCCTCCAGTTAAATTCTTAAAGCTTTAAACAAGTGATGAGTGTGGTACAAACACTTGTCAGCACCACTACTCAGCAATCAACCCAATATATGATAGGATGGAGAAGTGGAATTTCTCAGAAGACTAAACACAAGGACTTTTCAGATATGCTACTGAAGTGCAAGCAGATCTCAGACTTCGACTTCTCTTTCCAAGTCAATCATTATTCCACTGGCAACAACAGCATGCTAATCCCACATAGATCCTTACAGGGACCAACCCAGGCCCTCAATCTAAAAGCACAAGCCTTTAATGCTTGAGTTAAAGACAGCTACAAGCCTGCTTACCATCATATTTACGTAAAGAGCAGCATTATGATTGCAGCAACAAATAAAAGCAGTGACTATATATGTGTATTTGCTAAACATATATGGTTGCTACCACTAAGGTGGACAGAATCTTACTCATTTTAGTAGAAAATAATGGTTCAAACCCATGATCTCACTTCTATAGGTTTAGACAGCCACATATGCTGAATTGCTCATTTGACATACATTGCAAAATAAAAATTACTAGCTACATGTATCTTGTTTTTACAGAAGGTAACAAGAAAGTGTCAGTGTAATACATGAGCTGCAATTAAGAAGTTGGTATCACCCCAAAACTAACATTATCAAGACAAACTGTATCAGGCACTGTTGCTTTTACTCATCTTAAAAGGAGAAACAAAACCAAGTTTAACTACACCATGACAGCAAGGTTAGCCTAGATCTTTTTACAGGTTGCAGTTAACTTGAAAATCTGGGGTAGTTTGGGGGTTTTAACTGCAGAGATGATCTGGGTTTTGTTTGAGCTGTTCTGGGGGGCTGGATTTGGGGTTTCTGTGCCTGTAAGCAAGAAATCAGCAGGAGATTTTGCAATGCTGTCTTCCAGCGGTCAGCTGTAACAGTTGCAACAGCTTCAGCTGGACTGATTTCTTGGGATTTGGCAAACAAATATTAAACACCTTCAATATTTGCTTTCATTTTAACACAGCACTCCACCTCCTTTTCAAAGCCACTGCCATTTTAGCAGTCTGCTGCTGTCTGCGAAGTTACACAAGCTTATTGATCAAACAATGTGCATCTCATGCATTTGTGCCAAGATAGAGACTACAGAGCCTCTGTTCCATTTACTGTGGTAATGTATTTTGTGCAAATCCCTATTTACTCCAGCAAGCGTTCTGTCTGGCCCTGGAGACAACCCGAAATAGAACCACAGCATCACAACACCCTGCAGACAAAGACGGCCTGGGACAGGAAGCTGTGTGCAGCCCTGGATTTCAATCTTGAATTAAGGTGGGTTTAGCACACATTCACAGCAACAGTTTGGAATGCCATACACAGCACAACCCCACCAGTGAGACACAAGCACTGCCTAGGCAACTGGCAGAAAGCTCCCGCCTCCCCCAGGAAAAAGCTAGCATAGGAAAACTTCCACTGGTTCAACACTGTATCTGCATATCATTCCCTGTTCTTTTCTTTACAAGGGAAGCTTCAGTAAAAATCTAAAAGCCCTACACAGCTGCACTGTCTGTAGCATGACCCTGGAAGATTAGAGTTTAGTTGCCATCTTAAACTGCAGGCAGTGTAGTACTAAAAAAAGATAACAAGATGCTCATTTTCTAGTTTCAGGACTTTTCAGGAAAAGACAATGTACTTCTACACACACACACACACTTCATCTCCACTCATGTGATGCAACTCAGAACAAAACTTAACAAAGTTGCTGTTTTGTTGGGTCTATCACATATACTTCCACAGACTTCCAAAAATGTTTTGTCACAATGACTATAAGGGACAACAGGCACTAACTAGAACCCATTTGAACAGGAGGAAAAACTCCTCCACTTTGAGGGCATCAGAGTCCTGGAATAGGCTGCCCACAAAGGTTGTGGAGTCTCCTTCTCTGGAGATTCCAAATCCACCCAGACATTGTGATCATGGGCAACCTGTTGTGGATTTTAGCAGAAAGGCTTGACTAGATGGCCCCAAGACATCCCTCCTAAACCTCAGCAGTCTGCCATTCTGTGATCCAGCAAGAAAAATAAAGGTACAGATATGATTCATCCAATTCAAATGAGATCTGAATTTTAACTTTGGCTCTCTCAAAGTTGCTGAGGGACAACCGAGAAAAGCTTTATAGAATCAAGCAGGTTCAAAGAGACCTCCGAGATCCAACCTATCACCCAGCCCTATCCAATCAATTACATTATGGCACTAGGTGCCTCACCCAGTCTTTTCTTGAACACATTCTCTTCACAAAATATCTTTTCAATAGCATGCAGGGCCCTACAGTCACTTCTGTTTACAAACCTCAAGAGCCTCAAAATAGATGCCCTGTAGAGCAAGTTGGTTATTTTTATCCTCAGTCAATATTCCCTTTTCTCAGGCACCACACCCTTATCAGTTCGCACTGCAAATATATTCACATAACATAATAAACACTTCCCAAGGAGGATTAGAACAAGACAGGAAAAATTATCTCAGATGTTTAATGACATCCTATTTCTGTGCATCTGCCTGGGCAATGACTGCACCCCAGCAGGGGAATGCCGCCCACCAGCATGACTGGGTAGAGGTAGGTTATGACGCCAGGAGGAAGGGGCTGGAAAAAAATGCTAAAGCATCACCTCATACCAGGCAGTGATTCTGAATTGGTGAGTTAAGTATAATTTGATGAAGGATGTCAGCTTGAGTTGTCACTAATTGCCATTAGACATCTAATTGCATGGAATGAGAACATGTTAAACAGACCAAACCCCATTCTGTCTGGTTTGAAAACTGTTTCTCTCCTAATATGTACTTCATTTTTATTTCTTTTTTTCCCCCATATGATTTGCTTCCTGATTAAACAACAATTAACAAAAAAACAAAACAAGCAATCAACAACAAAAACCCCACACTAACAACAAAAAAACAAAAACCCAATCAAGCACCACACACCAAAACCAAACACACAAACCCTGAATAAAGCCTAAAGGCATCTAACTGTCTTTGGGTCCTCCAGAATTTGTACTAAGGACAACTTCTTCTTCACACTTACTTCCTCTTTTATGGCACCTTATTCCACCAGAAGTTAAAAACATTATCCAATGTGCCACTGATCTCTCTGCAATTGCAATCTATCCCTTTTGAAAGGGCTGTGAGCTCAGATCACTCCACCCTTCTCTCATCATATATATGATTCCATTGCCTAATGCCTAAAATGCCATTTATCATGTCCAGCAGGAGACCAGGAAAGAAATTACAGCACCACAGGAATTTCTGCCACTCAATGTCACCTGTTTGGAACGTGTACACTGATGTTTCATGTGTTAAAAAAACAGGAGGGAAGAGCTTAAATGACAGATCTGTGATTATGCACCTCCAAAACACTGCCTGTTGAATACTTACAATAGCTGCATACAGTGAGTAATATGTGGATGCCTGAAGAGTTAAAATTCAAACCCTCACACCCATAGAAACTGGCTTAAGGGATTTCTTTGTCCAAGACATTTAAAAAGCAAGGTATTCCATGAATGCTTTTTTGATTTGCATTCAAGGCCACTATTCCTCCCTTCCTTCACAATATACTTAACTCCAGCTTAGGTGTTCATCTGTTTCCATCTCTCCCAGGAATAGTTATTTCCTTCTTCTCTTATAGTACTTTTTTCCCCCTGCAGTCACCTTGTGGCTGAACTGCCCAACCCCACCTCCCACAACAGGCCCTGTAACACCGTTGCTGTGACCCATGCTGAAGTTGGGGAGCACGACTCTGAGGCTCTGCAACAGTAAATCACAGAATCAATCAGGTTGGAAGAGACCTCCAAGCTCATCCAGACCAAATTAGCACCCAGCCCTGTCCAATTAACTAGGCCATGGCACTTAGAGCCCCACTCAGGGTTTTCTTGAACACCTCCAGGGACGGTGACTCCACCATCTCCCTGGGTAGCCCATTCCAATGCCAATCACTCTCTCTGACAACAACTTCCTCCTAACATCTAGCCCTGACGTCCCTTAGCACAACTTGAGACTGTGTCCCCCTGTTCTGTTGCTGATTGCCTGGCAGAGAAAGGGGAAAACTGAGAAACAGGCTGTAATTCAACTCAGAAATCAACTCCTCTCACCATTAAAGTGATGGAACCCACACAAATAGAAAATATAATTGTCAAAGAAAGAGGTTATTGCTTTCCCAGGTGACTGTGACAAATTAAGCACATCTTCCCCAGAAGTACAGTCCTGCTTATTTCACCTCTTGTGCCGGCACAAAAGCCAGCCAACGTGACTTGCCCTGGAATCCCATCACTGCTGTCAGTCACAGAATAGATCTATTTCTTCAAAATGCCTTGTCTCCTCCTCTGCCTCCAGCAAAAAAAAAGTGCTGAATGCTTATAAATGAGTGAATTTCACAGGGAAAAGAACAAACTGTTCTTTTCCTCCCTAGATAAAAGCTTTAATTGTGTTGTACTCTTTTCTTCTAAAATTAAACTTGGGTTTTTTTGGAATTTATCACTTAAAAGCAAAAGTATTACACATCTCCATGGACTAAGGTTAAGGTGTACAGGTTGTTGATTAAGGGATGTCAATGACACATTTACCCTCCTGACTAAACCAAGAAGTGAAACAACAAAGTGGACTTCATTTCACTCAAGTTGATATTGCTCTCATGCTTTGCAAGCTGGCCAGCTGCTTGCAAATAATTTGTGCAAGAGAGCCCAAGTTCTTAACAGGAGAGACCTCAAAAGTAGTGTATTTCCCTCAAGTACTTCAATTTGTCTTTAGCCAAGCTTTTTTCTGTGATAAAAACAAAAGCAATCCTTCGAGCAACTAGCGGAAAATAGCAGCTGTTTCTCTGTCTTTGACAGCAAAGCCATGTACTGATTTTCTAGTACACCACAGTACAACAGGTGTTAGAAGGGAAAGGGAAAAGAGAAAAGAGGGCAAGTTTAATTGAACGCTGATTTCATTCACATGCTTGTCACAATTGGGAGCTGGGAGGAGAGTGCTGCAAATTTCTCTTAAGGGGCAAGTTTGGTAGTAGTCACAATCCTGCCTAGATCCTTGCTGTTTAGGTATCAGAATGCAGCAAGCAACATGAATGTAGGACTCAGTGGTAAACAAGGGAATATCTGCTTCTTCTGATGACATTTTGCAGATTTAAGGCCACCAGGAAATCTAAAAGTTCTATACATCTTGGTGACATAATGTTTGTGCTCCTCTTCGAGTCTTAAAGTTTTATGACATTGAAACAATATCTGAACCTAGAGTTCAGAGCACTCTCAAGACAGATGCAATACTATCACAAAGCCACTCTTCCCTCTTCATACACATGAGGAAACTCTGGTTGACTAACCAGCAAAACCAGAATAAAACACTCAGTCACCTCTAGCAGGGGCAGGGTTATTTTCCATCTCATTCCAGAGATCTTGTTTTTATGGAAGTTTTCATTCAGACAAAGATCAAGCTAAAAAGCTACCACACAGCTTCTCACAAAGCTTAAGAAATGCACACAAAACAACCAAAAAATGCAGGAAGACAATGACACTTAGGATAAATGTGAACGTCTGAATACAGCTGGAACTGTTCTAGGTAGAAGATAAAAGGGAGAAAGAATTATAGTCATGGCATCACTCATAAGATTTTACACTGCGTGGAAGCTCTTCAAAGATGGTGAAACTCTTCAAAGATGGTGGCACACACATCTCACAGAAATGGAAGCACATTCCATCTCATCATCCTCCCCTGCAGAGCAGGATGAGTCACTTTACACAGCCAGAAATACGAGTCAATCTTAAAACTTCTCAAATAACTTCTATACCATACACTGCAAAACAACAAATCAGATGTGCTGTTTGATAAACCAAATGAAGAAAGAAGTTGCAAAAGCATGTCTGGATCTCTAGGTCGTAATACCTAATAAAAAGCATCTTCCCTTTGCCCTGAACAATGGATAGAATTTTCTGCTGCTTCCAGATCCACCCAGCCTAGACACAAAGCCAAAAGAGTAACCCCTCTATTAACAAATGCATCCTATCTACATTTTTGGTCCTCACCCAGAAGTTATGCATGATTGTACTTCCTCTACCCAAGTCCACAACCCTGTCCATCCCTGGGAGGTATAGGTCACAGGAAACCATCAGTGGTCAAATCAGGATAAGCTTGGGCAAATTAAAGCCCATGCTGCAAATGAACTGGGTGATCCTACTCTCCACACATCCCTTCCCCCTCCCTCAGGATGCCATCAGCACCAGTACCACTGGAGTACTCATCCCCACCGAATCTCCAGTTCATCTGACTCCAGGAGCACCTGGTTCCAGCAGAAAGGGAAGTTCTGGGCAGGCTCCCCAAATCCACTTATGTGGATTTAGATTAATGCATTAGCTTACAAAGTTACACTTCCAGAGCAGTTTCAAATGAAACATAAGGCAGTACAAACGTTGCTATCAGAAGGTTCTGTCCCACTTCCCTTACCCTCAGGACAACCAATCACAAGTCTATGAGGTGATTATAGTAAAGCTACTACAGAAGACTGGCTTCCCACCAAATCAGCTTACTGATCCAGTTCATCTCTTCAGTGGAGGACAGCTAGATACAAGTTAGGGAAAAAGGAAGGGAACAGAACCAAGTTGGTCTGGTGACAATTCACAGTTATACTAAATTACATGCAACACAAAATCACAGTCAGTGACCAGTAAAAGTTAAGATTTAAACTGTTCTTCCAGGCACCTCTACTACAGCTCAAAGGTCTAAAACCTAACTTCACCTAAGTCAGTCTATAAAAAGGTAGATGTCTACTATTCACACCATTAACAGTCGTATTTATTCATGAGTTATCCTTTTAAAAGCAAGAAGGAAAACAACAGAGAGATTTGGTTTTTAATTTTTACCTGAGCACCCACTAGTTGCAGCAAGGCTGAGTTGACAGGAAGGAGTTCAATGTCTGTGTTGATAGTGGTCTGGTCAAAAGGGCATGCCTTACGGTGGAGTTTATTGAGGCACATCTTGCAGACTGTGTGGCCACAACCCAAGCTGATGGGCTTCCGGATTGTTTCGTCGAAAGTCTGTGTGCAAATTGGGCAGGAGAGAAAATCCGTCCATTGTGGAGCTTGTACAGGCATTGCTTCAGGAGTTAAGTGACAAGACAAGGAAAAAAAAAAAAATCTAAAGCACAGATTCCACTGGAATCAAATCTTCGAAAAAAAAAGAAGTCTGTTAGTTTTTAAATATCTTCTGTAAGTACAGACAGTCAGCACATAGTGTGAAACATAACCTAGGAAAAAAACACAGAAACAGAAAGTTAGCAATCTCTACTGCAACAGGCCTGTGAAATGCTTTGTGCTAAGTAAATAGCAGTTGTAGTGGTATAGCTGAACTAGGACAGCAGTCTTGCACCAAGTCATGACTAGCTTTAATTCCAACTGGTTTCTAGCACTGGAAAAGCCACTTTAAATCACTTCTGCCGTTACGTAGCTCAAAAAAAAAAAAAATCAAAGGAAAATCATGATCTCATTGAAGTTATAAGACTAATTAGCTTCTAGTTTTTATGTTCTCTTTTTTCCTTACAAATATGCCTATTAACATCAACTAGCTTTGAATAAAAAAGATAATTTTAGAAAGGTTGTTCTGCTTGATCCACTAAACCAATTTTTTACAGTACTCATTGTGAGCTTTAAACAATTTTCCTTAGACAAGGCTTCACTCAAAGCTTCTATCACAAGCAAGCTTTCCTCTGAGTTCAGTGGGCCCTGGATGGACACACAATGACCACAGAGACATCCGAGCTGCCACAGCCTCCAAAAGAACAGGGTGAATGGCCAGACACTGCTTACAATCCATCTCAGTCATAGTGCTAGGTAACACTACTTACTGCTACTCCAGTACCTTCATGTAGGCTGGTCTACACAGAGCTGCATGCTACCACATGGACAGTGTCACATCTCCATTGCCCTGGGAATCTCCATGCATTTTACTGTATGGAATTCAGCATTGGTAACTTGCCTCTAGTCTGCCAGCCAAGCACTTCCATCCCCCACACACAAGAAGGAAAAAATCTACAAGTTATTTTGGACTGGAAGAGTGACAACTGCTTCTCAAAGACTTGATTTATATGATTCACTGCCTACCTAGGGATTCTATTGATGGGGAAGCAACATCTTTAATGCACTGGGAAACCACACTGGAACACTGCAATAGAGGTAAACCTAGGAAGTCATTATTACTTGGCACTTCTGAATCAAAGTGCTAGGAGGATCAAATGTTGCTAATCATAAGGAAATGGAAGACAGAGCATCCCTTTGAGAGGAAATATAAATGAAAGCAGAACATTGTACATGAGGAGAAATAAGAGAGTTGACAGATGTAATTGTTGGGGCTCTTCAGCCTGGAGAGGAGAAGGCTTCGAGGAGACCTTATAGTGGCCTTCCAGTATTTGAAGGGAGCCTACAGGAAAGCTGGGGAGGGACTATTTACACGGTCTAGTAATGTTAGGACGAGGGGGAATGGGTTTAAGCTGGAAGAGGGGAGATTTAGACTGGATGTTAGGAGGAAGTTCTTTACAGTGAGGGTGGTAAGGCACTGGAACGGGTTGCCCAGGGAGGTTGTGGATGCTTCCTCCCTGGAGGCATTTAAGGCCAGGCTGGATGAGGCCTTGGGCGAGCTGCTCCAGTGGGAGGTGTCCCTGCCTGTGGCAGGGGGTTGGAGCTGGATGATCCTTGAGGTCCCTTCCAACCTAAACCATTCTATGATTCTATGATATGGAAAGAGTTACTCTCAAAATTAATATCAGTTACAAAAAAAATCTAATGTCTGGCTTACTATTTTTTAGGAGGAAGTTCTTCACAGAGAGAGTGATTTGCCATTGGAATGGGCTGCCCAGGGAGGTGGCAGAGTCACCGTCCCTGGGGGTGTTCAGGAAAAGACTGGATGAGGCACTTAGTGCCATGGTCTGGTTGATTGGATAGGGCTGGGCGATAGGTTGGACCGGATGATCTTGGAGGTCTCTTCCAACCTGGTTGATTCTATTCTATTCTATCATCAGTAAAGTTAGCAAAAATCACAGATTTACTACCACAGGTCTTAGTAAATCAAGCAGCAAAACAAGAAAAAACATCCACCCCAATCACTCAGGTACATTATTTTTCTTCCCCACTAGGTTAAGATTCAAGGAGTGTGCACTTATTTACTAGTATCTATTCAGACAAAGTTCTTATACAAGCAAATAAGCAACCTTTTATAAAAACCTGAGCTTAAAAAACAACCTTGAAATGAAAACTCAATTCTAAATAACAGTAAAGAGAGAAACTTCAAAAAAGGACTTGTGAAATTCAGAATCAAAGCATTTTAAAATAGCTACAAAAATCTAATGCTAAAACAGGGACTCTGGAGAGCCCCAGGCTTTGCTCCAGAATTGAGTGCGACACTGTCCACAGTTAACATCATTTTGCCAAGACAAATAGTGAAAAGTTACTAGTTAAGCTTTTAGCTGTGTTTCATCAACAAAATATTAAAGCTTAGTACTAAAGCTAATGGAAAAATTCCCTTCTATCTTCCAAAGACAAGGTACAGCACCACACAGTTGCTGTTTACAACAAGGAATCAATAAGAAATCAATACTATCCTGACAGGGTGGTACCGAGAAAGAAGTACTGCATGTGGTTAACCCCAACATGACCACTGCACATCTAGAAGACCTGTCAAGGCTGTTCAGGGTTCCCTTCTCCTTAATAACCTTTTTAATAGCAAATCAATCTTTTGATAAACCATGTGTATGTACTGCTGTGCTATGAAGTAACATCTTGTTGGATATAGCAATATTAAATGCAGTGTTTTATAGAATTGTGTGACTGTGGTGCAGCTATTGTCCAGCCATCCCATCTCATATTCAGGGAGGCTCTTGCAGTATTGGAAGATTAACTATGCTAACCCCTAATGATACTACTATATTACAATGGAGAAAAAAGTATGTTCCTCATTGTTTAAAAAGATCAGTTCATGCTTTTCAACAAGATTGTAAAGATAATGTAGAATTCTGGAATGAAGGAATTTAAGAGCTGAACCAGATTGCTTCTTTTCTACCACACTGGTATTCATGTAACCACCAACAATCTCCCAGACTCACCTGCAATTCAGAACTAGTATCAGTCTATTTGAAACACTGACTACTAACTAAACTAGGGAAGAGCAGTTTCTTACTAACTGAGGAAACCTAAATCCAAAAGCTAACATGAAACTATACCATCAACACTAAAAAGCAGATGTAGACATGGAGGCTCCACCATCCCAGGCTCTGAACTAGAAAAAATAAGTTGAGACAACTTTAAAAAAAAGAAAATTAATGCATGTTAAGCAGAGACATCTTGTTCCTAGCTATACCTCTGGCCACTCCAGACCACTGGCATAATGAAACAGGTCATATTTGTTTACAATCTCAGCAGTTGAACGAGAAGTTTGAGGAGACTGGGGAGGGAGGAACAATTAGTGGCATCCCTGATCTCTTCTCAAGGCAGGTCTCAAAAAGCTGGCAAACAGAAGCGAAGCTTACACACCAACATAGTGCTCAAAAGGGTCTCAATGAGCCCAAGCCTAGCACCAAACCACCACAACAGAAGAGCACTTCACACATGAGTGGGAAAGCCACAGCCCCGACTGTGGCTATGTAATTACTAGATAGGCACGTTTCACCAGCAGGTGACAGTTTCCCCCTAACCTGTGATGCTACTGCTCCTCATCTGACCACACTGCAGTGCCTGTGGACACGTACTACTGTCCAAGTGCTACAGAAACGCTGCAGACAGCACTGACAACAGAGAATAGAGTTGGGAGAAACCTCAGGAAATTGCCTGTTTCAGCACAGTCTAACAGTCGGAACAGATGGCTAACTGTCTTAATCCAGCCAACCTTTTCCCCACAGAAGAAGAAAATAGCTGTTAGAGCAACAAACCTTGCTCCGCTAGTAACTCTCACAAACAGATCAGCACAGGACTCTGGAATTCTTTCAGTCCCACCTAAGATGATAATGGCAATACAGGCACTGACTGTTCATGAGTTGCATGCATGCAGGCTGGCAGCAAACCAAGCACTGCTGCAACTTTCCACACATACAGGCCAGTTTTCCTGATGGATCTTCAATCCTCAGATAAGGAAGCAGAGCCAAACACTGGCATACGGAGAAAATAATTCTTGGGCACAATGTATACAGTGGAATATACATGTTAAGGAGTGAAGCTGGGGAGAGATATGTGCCTTTTCACAGGATTTGTGATGACCTTGGAAATAAAATATTCTCTACTTTCAAAGAGCTAAACATGAGAGATTAGAAATGGCAATAAAATGATGGAAACAAGACAGTTTCATTATCACAGACAGCTATTGAAACCATCACTACAGAAAGAGAACACTTCCTTGTACAGATAAGGTAGGAGAAGTACACTCATACTTTCATGGTATGACACCTGAAAATGCTGAGCCAGCGTTATGCCAGAAGTGAGCAAAATGCAAAAGATGTCAATATTTATAAGACACAGGCATTTAACTAATATCTTCCTCTCCATAACAACACCTTTAACCCACCCTCTCAATTTGTTAAGTATTTCAGACACAGGAGCTTCCAACACTTTAAATATATATATATACACAGACACACATTCTTCTTTCTTATGTTGTTATATCCAAATTTGAAATACCTGCATGTAAGTCTCCTCTTCCTGCTTTGCCCTGCATAAACAGATGGGAGAACTTGAAAAAAAAATTCTCCTCTCTTCTGGGCCCTCCCCTATCCCAGAAAAAAAAATCCTTGAAATTCCATCCTTCAGCCCAGACTGGAAATGTCATGCTGTAATCAGATCAGTGACCCATCTCCTCTGGGATCCTGCCAGTACTTCAGAGAAATACAGGATCATTCTGTAAAGCACCAGGACAACTGCTCAACCAACACTTTCGAATTCCTTACTCTGCTGCACTAGAACGCAGAGGGGTCAGGATGGCTAAGCTGTGTTATGTGCACAATGGTCAGAGCCTCCACACCTTGCTAGACAGCTTTACAGATCCAACCCTTGAGAATAGGATGCCTTTAAAAAGCAGATAAACTTTGGTCCAATATCCACCAGCATCAAGTTTCAGATATGATGACATACAGGAAAATTCTTCCTCTTTCAGTTAAGAGTTCAATGCCATTCTCATGAATCTCCCTCCGAGCCCTTCGGTGCAGCCACTCAGTATATGCTATCTTCTCTCATCAACACGTTATTTCGACCTAACGTGTCCTAGCACAGATGGATCACGTGCCACACTGTCATGCACAAGCTAGCCCTGGCCCTTCCCACCAGCAGCAGTCCACACTAAGTCATGTTACAGTTTAAGGCAGATGAGTCAGCACACCTACCTACAGAACCCTCTGCTCGGTTCCCGCTGTTTCAGTACACAGCTCTCAAGAGCATTAGCTGCTCCCTTCTTTTTACGCCTCTCTCTGGCATTTCGCTAAGCTTTTCCTACCCAAGCAGTATTGTCATCATCTTCATATATGAAGAACAAAATTCTTAATATATTGCCTGCTTTTGTTTCAGACCTGAAGCTGTTCATTTTTGCTGAGTCTTACTCCGAAACAAACAAGTAGAACTTCCTGCAGCAGTTAGAATGGAAGTAAGCCTATTTAGCACAAAGCTTAACACCAGAGCAGCTCCTCACTGCCAAAACAAACTCAGGCTTGCCAACCGACCTGCTCACACAAATACAGCTCCCGCCTAATCTACAGTTTAATCTAATAAAGAAGAAAGAAACATTAGCAATTCTTTAAAGACTCTTACTCCTTAGTAGTCAGATACACGTTTCTGAGGAAAAGTAACCTTGCCAAAGTATGCAGTTCCCTCTCTCATGAGACTGGTTCTGTGATACATTAACTACTTCAAAATCCTCTGATGCTACAGGTTAAAAGTAAATCAACAAGCTGAAAGAAAATCAACAGATGATAGTAAAATAATTCCTAACTAGCACAGATTAGGAGATACCCACAGTGCCACCCTTACCATGGATGGCATCCTTACCTGGACCCCTCCATCGTATCCTACTGCCAAACAGACACCACCCATTTTCACCACTGCTTTACTTCAGTAAGTTTCCTATTCCACTGTGCTTTAAATATCTTTCCTGAGAAGTAAAGGACCTAATACTTTTTGAAGACCAAAATTTCATTTTAGAGAAAAACTCCTCTGCCAACCCATGGGAAACCCTGACTAGCCAAAAGTAATGGCTTGTTTATAGAGACTCAACACTTTGTTCTCAAAGGCATGATGAAGCCACATACACCCCGTACTGAGTAAATAGTAAAGAAAGAGTAAATAGTGCTAGCTGTGTTTTCTGTATCTAATTCTACAGAAAAACTTCAAAACAAATTAAAAAGAGAACAAAAGCCTATTCCTGATCAGAGAACAGCAGGAAGAAGAAAATGCTTCTTACCTCTGCCTGGAGAGCTCCATGAACGACTCACAGAATATGCCCAGAATAGTATTTCCAACAGATTGAGGGGTTTTTCCCCCCACCTCGTTTGCTCTCTGAAAATTCTCTGTACACCATCGACTGACTGCAAGTGCTTTACTTCCTCATTCCTCCTCTGCGCATGCCTGCTTGCATGCACGCTCCCCAACACCCTCAACACTTGCCCAGAATACAAGGCACTGCAAGAAAAGGAATTGCCATCCACTGGCAAATCCTGGAAGTCTGTGTGTAAGGCACATTCCCAACCTCCTTTCAAAGCTACATAAACATCAGTGGCCTTCAGTGGTCATGTGATAACTTCCTTTAAAAAAAATAATTAAAAAGGAAGATCATGAACATCAAAATTCTCTTCCAAACACACTGAAGCTCAGCTACATTGGATTCAAAGTTTACTAGTTTTTTTCCTCAGTGATTTTTAAATGTGAAGAACAAAGGAAGAAATTTGCCTATTTCCATGAAAAAGTCTCTTATTTGGTAGTCTGTGAAATGCCTTAAGAAAATGGGGCCAGTTAAGGACAAAACGTTAGCCTTCATGTGAAGCTTCCTGGCTTGCAAAAACAAGGAAAACAAACAATAAAGATAAAAATACCACCAACTCTAACAGTATCTCCCCAGAGGAGCTAAAAGCAATTTAAACCAATTTAACCTTCACAAGATCCTGGGAGTTGAGCTAATAATGTCTTACTACAGAACAGAAAAATGCTGAATAGCATTATTTAGTCAGTGTTTCAGAGGAAAAAGGAATGAAATCCAACACACTGTTTTCTCAAGCTCTCACTCTCAGTCAACATTCAGTCTCCAGTCCTGCACCACTGGACTCCTGAACATTAACAGGCAATTTGCGTGCAGAAAAAGCTTAAATTTCCCTGCTCATGGCCCCCAAACATAACCTGCATGTGGCTCAAACAGGCAATTTTTAGGGAAGATACACATGCCCAACTTCGTAATTTCTGGTTGATATTATACATCCCTTAGAGTTTATTTAAAAGAAAGGGGAACTGATCAATTCTTAACAGTAGATTATTATCCAGGAAAACTTTCCTAGCACTCTTAAGGACTTGCAAGCCCATTGATGATTAAGTCTGGGGAGTTAATAGCAGACAAGCACATCTAGAACATGTTCCCTTCATTGTGAGTTAAGCGTTCCTGCATTTGTCAATGCATATAACAGTAACAAAATGGCTAAACCAGGATTAAAAATCCACAAACAACTAAACAGATTACCAGAAGACAGGGAGGAGGAACTTCAAATACCCACAAGTTTTCTGGAGAGACTTCGGATCCACTGGTCAAATATTCAAGATCTATCAGTCCTACTCTCAGGCACACAAGGAAATAATTTGTTGTTCCCAAAAGCAGACATCTTTGAACAGCACAATACCCAAATAACCCAAAGAACTGTAACAACTTCACATCTGAAGTTTGTGTCTAGGAGGACTTATCTCTCCCATGATAACTTTTCAATTTATACAAGAGGCCATACTGCAGAAAAGGGTGGGTTTTGTTTTTTTTTGTTTAAACAACAAACATGTACAATCCCAGATTTGCTAGTACCTGCTATCAGATCACCCATGACTGCAGCCATAGTAAAAGATAAGCAGCACGAGACTGTAGATCTTTGTACCCTTGAATCTGTCTGGGGTCACTCAGAAAAGTCACTACTCTTCCTCCCTCATCCTTCTCAAGATTTTCTAGCTGAACTGTTTGCATAATTGTTCTCTGGTTGAAGGTAGCACCTTTCAATGCAGATCTTTACAAATAAACGCAGGTAAGCATAAACGTGGGTGGACAGCAACTACACAACTAATACCTGATTTTAACTGAAACAGGGCAACAAATTAGCCACAAACAGCTCATCCAAAATAAAACCTAGGTAGTAAACAGTGGGAAGAGGGGAACAGTCTAGAGACTGCATGCACTTCATCTACACAGGCACAGGTGAATCAACAGTAGTCTGAGTGCTAATCTGCTGAAGCTAGATTTTTTTTCTATACACATTCTAGTGACATGAAGTATCAAAAGTATCATAGCAGTGATAAGATTGGCATCTGCCAATAAGAAACCATATAAAAGACAAATTCACTAGGACCAGTATGATTCTTACCCATGCAGGAATAATTTACAGCTACCTGATTACTGCTGTATGTGTTCAGCAGATGAAAAGTAAATTTAGGAAAGGAGGAAGAGGGGAAGGTCTTGCATCCACTGCAATGTCTTTATCATTTTTCAGACTGAGATAAGTATACATGAATTATTTAGTTAAGACCCAGCACAATTCAATGAAAGGCATGAAACCCACGACCTAACAAAAAAATAGAAAGCACTGCTTGCCACCCACTCTTGGCAAGAGCTTCTCTCCTAACTTCATTAAGCAGCTACAATTCTGCTTTGATGTCAGTGACACTGTGGCCGTAATAACGCTATTACTACAATGTGAAACAATGAGGCAGAGAGGGAAAGAATTTAAAGCCTGGTATGGTAAAATAATATCCAGAAATGCTTCCCAGCCTCCTACCTATAAAACACCCTTTAATTCCCACCTCTAGTATACCTCTCTAAAAGAAACAAACACTCTCTCTGGGGAAAAAGACCAAAAACCAGCAACACTAAATCCAGCTGCCAAACTGAGTCTTTATGGATGCTTTGTCCATTCTTTTTTTGTAGTGTACTACGAAAATACTACAGAAAATATTTCTTTGATAGACTTAAAATGCTAGAATGGCGTAGTAGTGTGAAGTACCCTGTTCGCTGGCACATACATTTCACCACAGCAGGAGTCCACAGCAACAAAGATTTTTTCCACCACCTCAAGACAACAGTATTACTAAACTGTATCAGCTTCAAAAATTCAGCTTCTTCTCTACTTCTGGCACCTCCATAAGGTACCATTTCTACATTAGTAAGTAATTGCATGGTACTATTAACTTCAAAGAAAAGATGTACATTTGAGAAGAGTTGTCAAAACACCGTCCTGCTTACCACAACATTAGAGTCACTACAACCACCTCCAAATAGTGGAGGCAGGCAAAGTGAGGAGCTGCTAAGAGAACATAATCTAGGTTCTCCCCATTTCTCTTTCCCAAGCCACAGCTTGAGTCTAGCCGCATTTGTCCCATCTAGAATGGAAGACAGTATTGTTCAAAGACCAGTGAAAATTCCCAAGGTGTTAAAGCCCAAATCTTAGCCACTATCTACAAGCATGCTACTCCAGACAAGAATTAACATTGCAGCAACAGACCCTCATCTCTCCTGAAACAGTGGATGATAACCTGAATTGCTTACCACAAGCTAATGCAGGGTTAACCATCACATCCTTATGAGAATTCAAATAGCCAGTCTTGCTACCAACAAAGACAGATAATGAATTTTTAGTTATTTGGCATTTTCAGTGCCATTTCACACGTGCTATCAGAAAGCACTTCCATGTCAGCTCTAGATCTGACATACATCACCCACACCAGGGACCTAAACCTGTCAAAACCAAACCCCTTTTCTCCCCATGCTAGCTTCTAACAGACTCCAAAAGCTGTTCTGGAGCTGTTAAATGGCCAACGAGTCCTACAAACATAGTGCAAAGAGTGGGAGGAACACAGAGGTGAGAAACTTCAAGACACCCTCTTTTACCCTCAGCACAGATTTGTCGAGTTTTCAGCTGTAGTTTCATGAGCAGCTTATCTGGACACAACCAGGGCAATACAGATTCTTAATATGTCTTCATTAGTGGAAGCCACATCTGAAGTATTGGGTAAATTTTAACTACATGCTGAAATGTGATTAGAGATTCTAACAGTGAAAATGACTAGACTAACTGTTTGGAATGATGACAGCAGCAAAAGGAAGTAAGAAACTCAAGTGGTAACAAACCCTCTAAACTATCTTTGCTTCAAAACCACTGCTCCACAGCTAAATATAACCAATGTTTCTTGACAATGCATGTCACACAGAAATACAGTCCAAACCATCCTTTCAGCTCATTGTGGTTACAGCAGTGAGCAAAGTGCTATATCAAGAAAATAAAAGAATGCTGCAGCAGTCTGTAACTCCAAGTTTTCTCACTGCTCCTAGAACCGAGAGTTGCAAACAAAGAAGCAATAATGTAAATACTACAATAGCTGATATAAAAATAGCTTACAGGGACCAAACCGAGCCAGACATCCTTCTCTGGCAAGTTTTGTAGTAACTTCACTGGTAATAATAACAGGAATATTAAGATAAAGAACATAAGTTTCACAGATGACTATGCTTGTTTCCATGACAGAGGCTGCAATTGTGTTTTAATAACATAACAGTCTACACTAAAGCTCTGGAGTCACCCAAGGTTAAGAGGCAGTTTGTTGCAAAAATGGCACCAAGCCTGGAGTTTCAGCTCTATTGTAATAGCTGCATTAAACAAAATAATAACAAAACAACTAATCAACATATGATTTAATATTTTTCTCTACGTCTGAGATAAGTTTTGTTGCAAAAATCCAAACACTACTCAGCACGGACAATAGTTAATTGTTAAATTACCATTCACACAGGGCTTAAAGTCTTTAAATATCAGCAGGAGAGGTCATACAACTGTTGCTGAAAAGCAGGTTAATTCAGGTACTTCTGACTCAGAATGTAATTGAGCCTCATTTGCTCTAAATGCTACCTGTGCTGGGTGATTCAATTTGTAGCACTGCTCAAAAAGAGCAGTTCCAGAGGCCAGAAATAGCCTGGGGCAAGGTACTCATTTGGAATGAAACTTTTCATGTAACCTTCAATTATAAGGAAAAAAACCTACTCAAACCTTAACTATTCTGCTGCTTTGCTGTTAGTCTTACCTTCTGGATTGATAAAAATACCATCTTTACAGCTTTACAAGATCATTAAAAACAACGATAGTGGGTTTCAGTGAGTGGGAAACACAAGGGTCAAGTCTGAGGGTTTCCATTAAACACCTACTCCTAACCACTAACAAACTTTTCAGAGCTTAACCACATAAATGAAAGCTGCTGCTTTGGGATTCCCCCCCCCCCCCCAAAGTATTTTTTGTTTATTACAACAAACAGTGCTAGACTGTCATGTGTAACAGAAAAATCTAAACCTCCAACATCTCCTTCATCCTCCTATCAGTACCAGATAAGAGGTGTATTTTTTTTTCGGCAGCAGCTGAAATTCAAATGGGGAGGCCAGTATCTTACATCCTCTTAAAAGAGGTTTTCAATTATAACCCTATCTATAAAAGTTATGTAACTTGAAAAGCATCCAAGCAAGAAGGCAAAACATAATAATCCCAGGAAGTTACCTATTAAAATCTACTGCCTGTTTGATAAATTTTGCTGCTCCAGCATTGTAATAACAGTTCCATTTCAGACATGATTTTTCTCTTTTTGAAGACAGTTCTCTTATTTACTGCTTACTTTACACATGGAGCCTTCCATGAAGAACAATTTCTCCTTAGTTATTAATGCTAAGTCTTAAAAGATGTGTTTGCCCCTGAAAAGAGATTACAGCTACTTTATAGCTGCATCACTAACTTATATGATGCAAAATAAAATGCACATAGGACAATCTCACAGACTACTGCTAGAGTTCCATTAGTAAGGAATATGCAAGTCCTGCCATGCTTGATGCAAGCTAAGTTCTGTTTATTGTACTTTCAGCACTTGGTTATATACCTTAACATATATGCTAAAAGATCATGCCAAATCCTAATTGGTCATTAAGACAGACCTCAGTACATACCTCATTAAGACAGACCTCGTACATTGCAACTAGATAAGCAAAGGTTAACAAACCACAGGCTCATATTCCACATAACTGTCTGCTACAACATTCTTAAGGTCATTTCGACCCTCTATTTACTTAACTCAGTACTTTTCCCCTTTATACATTCTGAACCCATGGCTTATGTTCTAGTGTGTTAAGACCAAGCAGCTGTACAGCACTAAAAAGTCCTACCATTCCCAACACAGTCCTCTATGGCTTGCTGAACTAGTCTATCTTTTTAAAACCAAAGGGTAAACTTCTGTTAATGAACCTTATTAACAGATAAGGCCTTACTCACAGAAAGCTAGGGTATGGAATATAATCAGAAAGAAAACAAGAGCAGCTACACAGCCAAGCATCTTTTCATTCCATCTGGGTGTTTTAACTTCCACAATCTCCCTGAAGTGGTCACAGCTCACCAGGAGCATTTAACAGGCACCCACCATCACAGACTGCTCTGAAACTATGCCCATGTGAGTCTTCACATGCCCTGACTGCAGTTCCAGTACCCCTAGAGTAAATCTGATCAATGTTTTACAGTTACCACACACATGGACTACACAGAAGCTGCTTCTCTCCATTTTCCACATTTCCTTATATTAGAGTCTTAAAATAGAATGGACGCACTTAGCTGCCAATCACACCTTTACTGCTACACACCAAGCCAGGGTTAAGTGACAAGTAAGCCATGTTCAGGCAATACTCGCATGACTTGATTATTTAATTTCCCTCTGCCTCACACTGTGTAAGCCCCTGATTAAACAGCAGGTATCTAAATACCCAGCCAGTCACAGAAACACAGTGAAACCACCTTACCATACGTGCAGTCCTGTCCCTCTACACATTCTTGTATTTAGCCACTCAGTGTTTTGGGAATAAAAGCAAGGGTAGTAAGATCAAACCGAACAACAAACAATTGCAGAAGGAAAATCTTCCACATCTACAAGCCCAAGCCACCTGTAACAGCCCTGCTGAAGTCCTCTTATCCACATCAGGAATGGTTTTCCTCAATATACAAAATCTAACAGGAACATAGTCTTCAAATGTATTTGTTAGCATACTGCCGTCATGGGATTTTCACAAGCTCACTGTCAATTTCCTTCTGTACTGACAGTTCACATACCAGTCAGTCACTTCACCATGACTGATTCTATTCCCACTTCTCAAAAGCTACACTAATTCATTAAGGTAATTTCAGAACTTATCAGATGTGCTTGAAGGAATGGACTGCTGTCACTCAATTCCCCTTCCTGAGGGCTCTCAATTACTGTCACAAAACCGGGTAAATGAAATGGTCTAAGGCTTTCTTTCTCCTCTCTGTCCTGGGGAAAGGGGTGAGTGAAAGAGAACTGACATTTTTATTTAGCAGGTGAAATCATGCTTTACTAGCAGGAAGACACAGTGGAATTGTTTGGGTTTGTTCCCCTTCGAGTTTTACATGAAAGAAAACAGGTCTGTGATCCTTGTAATCCACGGTGAGTAACACCACCACCACACCCCATTCTCACCGTGCCGTGTCTGATGTGATAGCCACACCACTGCAGCCTCAAATTCCAACCTATAATTTACTGTACCGATAACAGCTATTTCTGTGAACACCTTTCTTCCTCTTATGTTCTAAAATCATCCACATCAATGCCCAAGCTTTGGCTTGACAGACAGAAAGTTGTTCTATTCTAAATTGGTCTAGCAAAGCTGAAAATGCACATAAAAACGGCTGCAATCATGTAATTCCTCCTCAGAAACACACCCAGAGACATCCCCACCCAGTCCTTGTGTGCTATTTTGTTAGAAGCATTTGACTGAGAAGTTCCATCACGAAAGGAGTGACCAGAAAAGCCAACTACAGATTCTTCTGCTTGCTGAAGCCAATTAATTCTTCAGAATTAGAAAAACAAGGGGAAAACATTTCATTTCTATGAACTACAGTGCAGAGACTTTGACATTTTGGGTACAACAACCCAACTGATTGATTTCTCATACACTTGGTACAGGAACAAACAGTTGGACAAAAAAAAAAGCCAAGCAAGCGTGGAAGTAACTTGCCAGCTGTTATATCATTTTTAGTCCAGAGTTTATTCCTCTCTTTCCCCAAATGCCATAGAAATGAGACAGAACTTCAGACGTTAAGAGGGATGAAAAATTCACCAAGTATTCTTTCCTCCACCAAGAACATAATCTGCAAAAATTAGACTGCCTGATGAGAGGATAAATCATCCTATGTCTGGTAGTCATTAGAGAAAAGGAATACATTCAGTGCAATGTATGGAATTTATGTTGCTTTGCAATCACAAAGCTGCCAAACCTCTGCTACCAGAGCTCTCTTGCTCTAAGCAAGTCTCTACCAGAAGCCTTCAGGAAAGAAGGCTGAAAGAGAAATGCTACTCCAAGCAGGCCATCAAAGTTGACTCCTTACAACACAGATCTAGAGCCCAAAAGCTACCAGATGGGCTGTGCCTCTTTGCCTTGTGGTAAAGTGTTTAGGAGAGCTCTGACCACAGGCTTTCACTTTGTTTTAATAATAAAAATAGAACTCTCATGACCACATTCAGAGTCACCAGCAATACAGTAAGCTGCATCCCTGAAGGGAAAACTGCACACCTGCATTTCCCACTGCATTCTGTCTGGAGTCAGAACAAGGTTACTATCAATGCCTCCCACTTATTAATAGGCAGCCTCTTACTCTTACAAACAGGCAGAGATGGGATGATTTAGAGTTTCCAAACACAGTCAACTCCTGCTTTGAGCACCTTTTCTGTGCACCAAATCACAATAATCAATGCAAACCAAATTATTTGTCTCCCTGAAGATCCTCAACGCAAGTACATCCTTGAACCTGACAAATAGAATAGATGATTCAGACGAGAAAAACAGAATGAATCATTAGGCAAGCTCTTGTCAAGTCAGGAGGAGGCTCTGTATAAAGTACAGCTCGGTAGATAAACGTCATAAAAAGTACCAAAGTAGTTATGTCTGCAGATAGCAGTCACAATATGATTTAATACAGAACATAAATACAAGAGACCAAAAGTGTACATGAGCATTTTTAAGTCCACAGGATAACCCCAATAGCTCATACCTCTGCAGAACCCAACAACAGCTGGCAACAAACCAGTCACATTTGAAACAGTGTGGACTATTTCAACCAAATTTAAACTAATTCTCACTTTGCTGCATAACGTTTTGTTTCCACTTGTATGAAGAACCTATGAAGAAGTTAGTGTCTAGGGTTCCATCCCTGAGGCTTGGTTAAAGAAGGAAGACTAAAATTAAAACTCAGCATTTTAACTGTGGGTTTTCTTTTTTTTTTTTTCAGCACTACCAAGACCTTTCTTTTAATTAATTCTACAGGAGGCCTTTTGAGGCAATTAAAGAGGAGAATGACTCATAAACAGGAAGAACAGCTTGAGTCGTTGCTTCCGGTTTAACTTACCCAGTCCATTCCATAAAGCCACTTTAGGCTCAACTTATTATCTTTCTCCTTTTAAATTCACAGAAAGAGCCAAAGTAGTCACGAGGGAGCGCGCCATGAACAATGCCGCCTAACTTCTCACCAGTTCCAGAGGAAGCAGTGACATTTTGATAGTCCCCAGTAAAGTCCAAGAACAAAGAGTCCCACAGTTGTTCCATTATCCAAACAGCCCATCCTGCAAGTCTGAATTGTCAAAGCAATGAAATTAATAGGCACTATGCCATCTTCGGTACCTGCATTTGGTAGCTGAACTGAACGCTGGCCCCTAATAGAACAAAGCTAAATCAAAACCATAAAATTGACTTCAAATCCAAGTTGCTAATACTAGATCACAAAGGGATAAAGTGAGGTAAAGATGCCCATGGATCCAGGAAAAAAAAAATCATCCTACAAGGAAACAAAGCATTTTATCATTTAAATAGTCTCATTACATAAAAGTCACTTTAGTCAAGAAAGACACATAGGAAAGTGCTACTTTTTTTTTGTAGCTGCTTCAGAAAAGTGTGACATTTTGCCCTGATCTGATCTAATTCTGAAACAAAATCCACGTTCTCTTTACAAAGCAAGTAAGACTAAGAACCACTGTCCTTCTAGAACTGCTGAGTAACAGGTAATAATCTTCCAGCCCCCAAATTTTCACATCTACCCACACAATAATTAGTAACAATGAATGTAATCAATGACAATTTCAGTGCTATAACAAACAACTGTTTATCAAGATCTTTTCTTTGATTAAATGGCTCTGTTGTTTACAACAGGTTACTTTGTAGATTTGGTACATGACATGTGAATGTCTGAGTTCCTCAGATATGTCTAAAAACAACTGCCCGAATGCAGTGCTGAACAGACTTCTTAATCAATCTAGAGGAGCTCGAGCAATACTTACCTAACCCAGCCAGAAAATACATTGTACATTACTGGAAACGTTTTCATTTAGAGGGTGGAGGCTGAGACTTGCTTCAGAGTCTGCAGACATTCCAAGGCTTTCCTCCATCCCTCCTACCTAAAGCAGGACAGCACTTAGCTGTTTGTTTGTATCTTCTCAAACCGCTCAGAACACTTCGCTGTGGCACAAAACTCAGGCTTGATCCTTGTAAAATAAATTCTGAATTGTGAAACAGGACAACACAGATGATTGCTTCACTGAGCTCATGAGCACGAGCAGAGCTTCAAAATTTCATTAAAGAACACTCATGTGCAAAGGCAGGAGGAAATTTTCTCCTCAGCCTCCCAGAGAGCAGCTTACACTCAGAAACAAGAGATGTAATTATCATTAGGACTGCATAACTGCCATAACTATTAATGGTCATAAAATAATGTTTATGCAACATGTCATAATTTCAGAAGGCCATTAAAGTTCAAACTCACTTTCTACCAAGGCTTTCCAATTTACTTGCGATTAATTTCAAGGTCTCTCCTTTGGTTCTTCAATCCTAGCACAGAATGAAAACATGAATAAAGGGTACAACACACTTCAGTCATGCCTACTTCGAGTGCCAGGTTCATCAGATAGAAACACTGGATAAGGAAGTCTTAACACTTTCATTTGTTTGTACAGCTCCTAACATCAAATAGTACCTGAAGGACTTCCATTCCAAACTGATAACAAAAGGGAAAGGAGGGAGAACAAGTTGAAGGTATATGACTTACAATAAAGGTAAATGAACAGAGTTATTTCACTTGACTTCTGAAGGGCATTTAAACTGCATAGTCACTGGAAGAGTTATTCATTCAAGTACAACTACAAGAAAAAGTGAAGAGAGCTAAGTCACTGTGAATCATGTTTCCTTCAAAAACAAAGCACAGAGAAAGTTAAACGCTACTGAACACTGGGAGTATTCCACAGATGATGGTTTATTAATAAGTAGATAATTAAATCCATCCCACTTGGCATGAATTTCAGTACATTCACTTTGTAATACCTTCCCCAAACCTCACTCCTTTTGCCCAAAATACAGCTCCTGAGTTGGTGACCAACACTGCCTGCCACAATTTCCTCATAAATAATGAGCTGCGTGTCCTTGATGACTTTCAAAGCACAATCAAGAGACAAGATTCCTGACACTCTGGTAGAAGTATCCTTTCAAAACAGTAGGGAAGTTAAAAGCTGTCACTGAAAAATCTTCTAACTTGCTCACCATTTGGACTGAACTAACGGCCAGAAAGTATTTCAGAAGGAAATTCAGAGAAGAGCTTTAGAAGCAGACTACAAGCATTACTGCTCCATCAGTTCAGAAACCAGAATTTTACTATGAACAGAGGGTTTTAAAACAACCACACCTTAACCTTCAAAGCTTACCTTTACAGGTGCTGATAAAAACAGAATCATCACCAAAAATCACAGAATTATAGAACCAGTCAGGGTTGGACCACAACGATCATCTAGTTCCAACCCCCCTGCCATGGGCAGGGACATCCTACCCCAGATCAAGCTGGCCACAGCCTCATCCAGCCTGGCCTTAAACACTTCCAGGGATGGGGCCTCAACCACCTCCCTGGGCAACCCATTCCAGCCTCTCACCACTCTGATGGGGAAGAACTTCCTCCTCACACCCAGTCTGAACCTACCCATCTCCAGCTTTGCTCCGTTATGACATTTGGAATAATGGCATTTAGAATAATAGCATTTGGAATAACAGCATTTTATGTCAAGATTAACAGCCTGCTTTTAAAGAGTCATTAATTAGTTCAGTTTTAAAACATCTATTTAACTGGTGCAGTAGAGGAATGAAACAAACCTTTAACAAAAAAAATCAGAAACCACATGCAAGACCTAGGTTTTCCTAGAGCAGCACATTTCAGTTACTCCATGTTTCTTCAGTTGTCTCATAGCTGAAGCACAGTCCTATTACATACATCTCAGATTCACATGAAATGCAAAGCCCCAAAACTCCAGTACGTGTGCAACCGAGAAATAATGTTTGGTCTGAAGGACTGAAAAAGGTGGTTTTGCAAGGCATCGATAATCAGAGAGATCTACGCAGCAGGAAGAATACTTAACTTGTATAACTTACAGCTATTCTAGTGACTTCAAGGTTGCAATGAATAATAGTCAATAAATCCTTCACAGCTTTTGTAATGCTGAATTCAAGACTTGCCTGTGTGATACACTCTTCGGTGTTCTTTGCCTCCAATTACATAGCAACCTTTGCCACAAACCATGAGAGGCAAATGAACTATCTGTTCCTTCGCTCAGCAACACTTGACAACTACTCATTTTAATCAAGTATCCTCTGTTTCTTATGTGGCAAAACAGGAAAAAAATGAACTGTTTTGTCTGTCAAAACAATCTTCTTCCCTTGCCTTCCCTTCCCTCTCCTTTTCCAACCACCTCTCACATGAAGATTTCCTACTTGTTCCTAATAATTTCTATTTTAACAGTGCAGCTAATATTGTACAAAACAGGCAAAGGCAGACGAGTAATAGAAAGATTTTCTGTGTTATTCTACATACGGTCCTTAGGTTTTCCAAGATCTTCCTTTATTTTTTTTTTAATAGAAAAAGTCCCCCAGCATGCTCAGCAAAGGATGTTAAGGCTATTTTTCTGTATGAATTAACACTCAAATTTGCCAAAAGTCAATGGCTGCTCCCTGGGAGATGCTGCTAATTTGACTTTTTTCATGCAACAGTATCTCACACACCAAGTTCAAGCTTGAGCCAGAGCCAAGAGCTACTTTCTGAAATTAACAGTAATATCTACTCCTGGTCATTCTGTCAGTCTTATTACACATTGTAAAAATTCTGCTTGCATAAATTTTCTGCAATATGTTTCTGATAGCTATAAGAAACAATCTCCATGGGGTGTAAGTTGTCCTAAAACACACGCTGCTTTCCTTCTCATGCTATTAAAAAGCCATCTCAAAGAAGGGACAAGTGGACACCCATCACAGGCTCACAGGATGTCAAGGGTTGGAAGGGACCCAAAGAGATCATCCCATCCAACCCCCTGCCAGAGCAGGACCATACAATCTAACTCAGGTCACCTGTTGCACTCTGGCAGCTCCATCTGCAGCAACAGCTTACTCAGTAGCTTTGAACACCTCCAGAAGTTCCTCACCTGGAAGTTGAGTCCGGTATACCCCAAAATTCCTCCCTCTCCGTGGTTTGAATGGGAGAGGAAAAGGCACGAAAAACCTGTTTCCCCCCCTGCCCTTCAGGTGTGAAGGGGGGGTGCAAAGGGCCCTTCTGGCAGGAGGGGTGCCCCGTGCAGATGCCCGCGCTGGAATCAGGCTGGGCATTGGCAGTGGTCTTCGCACCTAGAAGTGGTAACTCGACTCTTTGTCTAGGAAGGGTATAAATATTGGGGTACTGCCTGCCTTAGAGTTCTCCCCCGCCTAGATAGTTCCTGCAGAAAGAGTCCCCTGGCACTGCAAAAGACAAACTCCTGAGGGACAGGACCGTCCCTGCTTTGGACGGCTTCCCACCATAAGCATCCCCTTTATGTAGGCTTGATAGGCCTTAACGAGACTCGGATGTCTTTTGAAAGAGCTAGGGGACAAGCATCTGGAGCGCCCTTTCTCTCAGCCAGCCTGGCTCACCTGTGAGTAAACTTCTGGCTCAGCCTGATTAATAGTGGGGGATGCTATGTTTAGTAGCTTAGCCTTTTCCAACTCCCGACTTCCAAAATATTATCTATGGTATCCTTCTAAGATCGTCTCAAACTGAATCTGCTAATTAAACCTAAATTAATTTCTGTATATAGTTTTGGGGGCGGGTTTTCAGGAAAATAAAATCATTCTATTTTTATATATATTCCTTACTCGGCCGCATTAATTCCCTGCCTCCACAACAGAAGCCAGGAGGACTCAGCATCTCTGAACACAAGTCTACATCTCTTCTTAACTTGTTAGGGAGATGAGAGCTTGCAGAGGCAAACGTCCCATCAGACTTTCATAAAACACAGTCATGTACAAATCCCAACAGAGCAGTGCACAACTGCTTCGGACAACATCAATTTGCAACAAATGTACAAGTCTTGGTATTTCTCTCACGAAAGTCCCTTCCTTCTCCATCTGGTAGCACACACTGTGTTGCCACCATGCAGTAACGGGAAAGCTATTTCCTCAAGCATTCTAACCAGAAAGCCTTTTTAGATCAGAAAAATCTATTTACAATAAGCTGATAAGACTTTTGCACCTTCTTGCACATTACGCACTTCCACCCAAAAAAATAAGTCATTAGAACTCGGCCCTTTGAAATCTAATAGCTTTTCAACTTTTACCACTAAGAAGAGGAAACCTATGCAAAAGATAACCATCAACAGACACACTTCTTGAGAAAAACAAGCAGTCAAGCTGAGCGATGAGAACTGCACCTCATTCAGCACGCACTATGGAATATTCTCTGTACAGAAAGGAAAGTAACACAACATAAGTAAATATTTGTGGTTTTCCCTCTCGGTTATCATGAGTCCATAGACTTCAGATTGTATTACTGCAATATAGCCTACACAGAATCTTGAAGGTCATGCTGAAATTTCAGCTGGTGCAGGATGTTTATATAATGATCTTTCACAATAGAGGCATGTTGTACCTTCATTCCTGTATGATAGTGGTTTCCTACTCATCACCAAGTGCAGCCTAAACCATTAGCGTCAAATTACAAATTCCCCCATGGCTTATTTCTCATATAATTTTGAGTCAGATTTAGTTTTTTGGATTAACAGCCAACATTCCTTGAGATGCTTCAACAACCAAACACCTGATTTACTAGGTGCAGGAAGAACCACCACAAAACCACATACAATTTCCTCTGCAAAACGACTCCCTCAATCCCTTGGGGAAAAGAACTTCAAACACTGGCCAGGCTTTGTAAAAAATCTGAAAGTCCCATAAAGAATCACCTGCTTAAAAGGGACATTATTGTGGCTGCAGCATAGCTGTTACGAGATGTTCAGAATGTTTGGGAGCCTAAACACAGGTGAATTCTCTTCTTCTAGTTCAGTTTTATGATTCACACTGTTTAGAAGCTACCATTCCTCAAGTTCTTTGAAATGGATGAAAAACTGTTTTTCCAGGTATCCAGTATATAAACTACATGATTCCTTGGGTGGAATAGAATAATTAATTATCTCCCATATTATGACATATTACAGAATGGGAAAGGTATATTCCCTAAGCACCATGAAACAGCCTTTTAAAGCACTGATTAGTTACGAGTTATAGGCCCTAAATAAAATGGGATGTCAGTCTTTGCCACCATTATTAAAGCTGACCACCATCAGCATCACCCAAGATCTCTGAACCACCTATTAAGTCAGTATTTTTATACACACACACTGAACCTCAGCTTCTGCACTGCTTAATTCAGCACAGTTGATAATGGTTGCCGTTCAGATAGCTGGTGAATCACTGGCAATATGGCAGAAGTCTCCAAAATCAGTCCCGTTCACTTCTGTTCATCTGTTTTAACATGACTAGTTTTACAGAACAATACAATTGCCCACAAATTAGGTTGTGTCATTAATGTATGCTATTTACGGACTCATTCATTCACCTGCTCATTGGGACAGTAGAGTTTAAAAGCATGATTAACAGCAAAATATTTTAGAGATTTTACTAAGCTAATTTGGATACAAAGCTGACAAAAAAACCCAACCCCACACCATCACCACAAAACATACAAGGAACTTCCCACTCATCTCCATTAAGGTTACTGCTGCTCCAAAGTGATTGACAAGCACACCACTCAAGTCCCTGGTTGTCAAAACAGACTGCACTGATGGTACCTGCGTTTCTAAATTTCCCTCAAAGCAGCCTGTCAAACCGTCTGCTTTGACAGAACCTTTTCTAGGACAGGAAGATCAAGTAATAAGCTATTGCTGGGAAAAAAAAAGATGCCTAACTGATAACGTCTGCTTCTATTTATGTCCATGGAAGTCATAATTTTATATCAACACTCTGTATTAATGGACTGAAGAAAGCCATGGTGAAGCTTAGAAGCAGTCAATAGGGTACAGGTTCTTCCTAGGAAGAGTGGGTTATTTATATAGCTATGAAGTCTCTTATTAGCTTCATTCACTTCAAACACAGATACAGACGTTTACAGTTGATAAAATTAACCCCCTTCACATCCTTATAAGCCTGAAAGGGGTAAAGAAGGTAAGTCCAGGAACACATTAGTTACTGCTTCGTAGTATTTCTGTGTTACCTAACAATTCCATATCTATACGATATGAATTAGAGTATAAATGCTGAATTTAACATCTGCATTTCTTTTCCAAGCAGAGGCATTAGAAGATAGGGCTGCTAAACCAGTTACAACGATTAATGCAGCTCCTCAACAACTCAGGTGACTTTGAGCCTTATTACTAATTTTTGCACATTTCTCCCCTACTTCAGCCATTTTCAATACGGTAAAACCAGACAGAAAACAGCAGCTACCACCGGAGGACACAAGATTTCTGAGACATACTTGAGTGAAATTAACCCAAGAAATTGTATCAGTGAAAGAGCTACTCCAAAGAAAAAAAAAACATGCATGCATATAGTGAAAATTAGGCGTTCACATTCCTAGGGGAAAAAAAACAAACCCACACCAGTTCCCATTTTTGAACGGCACAGGCTTCACAATGGACAAAAACAGACACCAGGACGTTTCCCACCACAAAACACTGCTATGCCAACACCGCACTCCCGGTAAGAAACCTTACCCATCCTCGCCCTCTTAATCCCAACAGCTACAACGTCAGGGTGAAAAACTAGTGAAAGTAAGCGGAGCTTCAGTTTGGTTTCTCCCCATGCAGAGGGAGGCCAGGGGCCGCCTCGTTCTTCCTTCAGGCGCCACAGACAAAAGAGCGACAACCAGAACTGGGGGTCGATGGAGATGTCCCCCCACACCGACCGCGGGAAGAGGAGGGCTCTGACCTTACCCACACCACACCCCCCACAATGATCGTTTAACTGTGCCGAGTGCGACAGGAGGATGAGTTTTCACTTCTTTCCAGGCATGCAAAGCCTCTGGAAAAACAACAGCAGATGCAGGCCACACACACAAAAGACGCCTGTCCCCCTCTCCGCCGTAGCCTGAGGCGATGCTGCCTCTCCCCGCCCCCAAGCCAGACCTAACTGTCGGGTCCTTCCTACACCCCTTCGCCTCTCCCACACCCAGGACGGCGGCCTCAGAAGGTTGCTCCCTCTCTCTACTCGAAGAGTTCCGAAATCGAGCCTAGCAGGAGCTCGAGGCCTAGCAAGGCAGGCAGCGGCACAGGCCCCAGGGATAAACGCAACACCCTTCCCTCCACCTCCCTTCTCTGAGAACAGAAACAGAACCCTCCCGCCCCCGACCAGCATCCCCGACGCCAGTCCCATTGTTCCCTGCACACCAGGCTCTCCGCTCCCCGCAACCGAACTCTGCAGCAGGGGGTGCAAAAGAGACAACGCACTCACCACATGGGCCGGGCTCCCCGCAGCGGTCACCGGCCCCCTCAGCTACGGCACACGGGGGCGGCCACAGCGCCCTGCTTCTCCCGCACTCGCAGGCCCTGGGACCCCACCACCACCGTCACCTGCCACCCCTTCGCCACCGCCGCTGCAGCAGCGGCCATCTTGTGCGTCGGCTACCTCCCCTCACCGCCTGCCTCCTCCCTGCACCGCCTCAACCGCCGCTGCCGCCCGCCCCTTCCTGCGCCCGCCTCTTCGGCCAGGCGGAGCAGAAGAAAAAGCCGAGTCACGGGCCGGAGCGCCTCGAGAGCGGGATTGGGGCTTTGGTGGTTAGAGCTACCTGCTGCGGGGACAGTGCTTGTCATGGGCCGTGTTTGTGCCTCACTGCTCTTCCTCTTTTCAGTGGATTTTTTTTTTTTCTCTACCTCGTCTTCCCGTCAGTAGTGATGGATATTAGCCTAGGGAGGGCGGCGGGGTCGAGGTTGAGGCTCTTTTGAGTCTGAGGAGCATTCTGTTCTCGAAGCCTCAAAAGCTCCTAGGTTGCCATTTTCTTTCTTTCAGCAGGGTAGGAGGCTTCCCCTTTTGTGGGTACAGTGCAATTCCCCTTTTATTCCTCATTGTGGTTGCCTCATGCCTTCAAACCTTAGAGCTTGGGGATTGGCTTATTCGTTTGAGGACCACCTGAAAGGAGGTTGTAGAGAGATGGGTGTTGGACTCTTCTCCCCATTAACGTACAGAAAGGCTACTGAAGACTATTGACAAGGTCTAGTAATGTCAGGATGAGGGGGAATGGGTTTAAACTGGAAGAGGGGAGATTTAGACTGGATGTTAGGAGGAAGTTCTTTGCAGTGAGGGTGGTAAGACACTGGCACAGGTTGCCCAGGGAGGCTGTGGCTGCTTCCTCCCTGGAGGCATTTAAGGCCAGGCTGGATGAGGCCTTGAGCAGCCTGCTCTAGTGGGAGGTGTCCCTGCCTATGGCAGGGGGTTGGAGCTGGATGATCTTTGAGGTCCCTTCCAACCTAAACCATTCTACGATTCTAAGTATTCATGGTGGCTTGCTGCATGTAGTTAGCATGTACAGATAGTTTTAAAACGCTTTGAGAAGTACTTAACACCAAATTGATTCAGTTTTATAAAACATGAGCTCTTGTGTAAAATATAAAGGAATTAGGCCAATTTAATTTCCAAATTTAACCACCAAAATCAGTTTTGGTGGTCCTGCCCTGTTCTCTAGATAATTTACCATGTATATTCCTAGCAGGAGGCTCTGCAGGATCAACAATGGTGTGACATCATTGTGCAGGATACTGCATATGGAGTCATTGCTGTTCTAAACACTTAATAATGCTTTATTATCAGTGCAACATCGAAACTGCGGAGAGCTACATGACCTTGACATACCATTAAACCAGTGCAATCTAAGATCAAAGTAACCCGGCCTGGAGCCAGGGACTTGAGGCAGCAACCTGCAAAAGGAAACTAGGTCATGACATGTAGACAGGAACAGGGAAACAAGTAACAGCTGAACTCCTTGACACCGAGGGAAGGTCTACACTGAGAAGAGTTTAATCTTCAGCTCTTATTTCTGACTCTTGGGTTAATTACAGACAGATTTTCCTGTTAACTCTACAAGAAATATGGTGATAGTGGCCTAATGTATTATTTCTATCAGCTTTACTAAAGAAATTATTATTTAAACTTTTCTACCAAAAGAATTAAGCTCATTGCTTATCAAGGATTAGTACTTGAATAGCATAAGAACAGCTGTTAAAGGAGTTTCTGAAAACAGGATTTTCTTGCCATTTTCACAGGACGTTACAAACGCCGAAGCCAAAGATCTTTAGGAAGACCACGTTAAACTTACTGTAAGTAGTAACAAAAAGAGTGTAAACTGGGAAGCATAACACTGAAGTGTGAATCTTGAGCATTATGGCAGTTTTATTGTTATTTGAACAGGATTAACAGGAAAAAGGTAGTAATCTACAAATGGAAATCTAAAAGTTTGTAAGCATCAGAATCCTTAGTACTATCATTGCGTAATGAAATAAGTGTGATGGTTTGGGTGTTACCCTCTCCCCACTCTTAAGAAAATCACCCAGACTAGACTCAGCTGAGCTGAAAATTAGAATGGAGCTTTATATTTACAGCTTAGCACAATATGTAAACAGTTATTTACATCATCTACAGCTATAGGTAGAAATAGACAAGTTAAAAAGTAATACAGAAACACAACAGCCCTCCCAGAAACCAGAGTCCCCAGCAGGGGCTCTCAACCACCCTTCCACCTCCTTTGCACTCCTCTACCTTATCCCAGACTTTGCCTTATGTTCAGGGTGAGAATTGGCCAGGGGGGTTAGGAAGCAGAAGGATTAGTTACACAGACAGCAGGTTAGGGAGAGAAGTGCAAGCGGCCAGAGCCAGAGAGCAACTCTGTTATCTATGTTTATGTTCTTGGTTTTATCCATCTCAGCAAGCCTATGAGTGAAGTAGACATCACCATTGTTTCCTTTTCACAGCCTATAATCTAATTCCTCTCACTAAACTATCCCAGCTGGTTCAAGCTAGCACAATAAGTTAAAGAATGATTTAGTCAAGAATATCATAGGCAGGTTTGGAAGTCAGGGACAGCCACAAGTTAGTACATTATTATATTTTTATCATTATTGTGGTATTATAATACTTCCTAAAATGCCTTAATGAAACATTAATACCACTTGTTCTTAATGGCTGTATACATTATGTAAGAGTCTTTATCCTCAAGCAGAGTCTTTCACATAACTAATTGGCACATTGCAGTTTAGTTTGTAAAACAAACCACCACCACAAAACAAAACCCACCAACCTTGAAATCATTGTAGTCCCATCTAGTTAGTCTTTCCTCTTGGGAATGAACTACTAAGCAGTATCTCTGTACGGTATTCTAGCTGAACTTAATTATTGCCTTTATCTGATTATTCTAATTTTAAATTGTACACAGCACAGAAGATTTTCACCTAAGAATTGTCATCTCTTGCAGGCTCCTCCTCTAAATGCTACATTAGAGATGTGAGCCCTACTGAAGTTGTTAGTGTTCTGTCCAGATGCAGAAGCCAGCACTGGAATGTAAGACTGTAGTTATTCATTGCAACCTTTGTTTGAGGTGACAGAAGCTAGAAGTGTTCTTGTTTGTAGCAGATGCTTGTTACACAACACAGCATTCTGGTGTTTTGTTAACTCTGGGTTTGAATACTCCAGTCTGGAGACTACTATCATTTTCTGTGTTTGGTTCCTATATGCAGTTCCTATGTTGGGGAATGGCTTGCAGAAAGAGGCCATGGTGATTATATACAGCTGATGGGCCAGCAAAATGAGGCATATTCAGAAAGATCTAGTATTGCTGAGATTGACATAAATAGGTCTGAATAGGCCCTGTGTAAGGAGGCATTGAACAATCAGGCTTTGTGGACAATTATGATTATACTGCTTTGCAATAAGTTTCTGATATCAGCGAGCCTCAGCTTGCCTGCACATCTTGCACGGACGCTGTATGCTGTAGCATAGTGTGTAGCAGGTTCTCAAGGACATTGTCCTTGAGAACTTGGTAAGCGACTTTTGCAGAACAAAGACCCTTGTAGAAAGAGAATAACTGCTTGTTGAAACCAAGTAGGAGGGCTATGCAAACATAACCCCTAGGCTTGCAGCAAATCACTAATTGACACTTGTGCATGCATTAATAGAATTGTATAAATGTAGTGCCCGCCTGAATACAGTTGTCACTTGCTTATGATCCACATTGGATTCGCAGTGTCCGTTATTTTTTTCCCTCTCATCATTCCTGTATTGCTGAAAGGTTTCCATTTTCAGGTAGCTTATGTCTTCCCTCAGCATTTAATTCTGTTACCACTTGGTATAAATCTGTTACCAGTGTTTACTTGCTAACAGCAATTCACAGTACTATCACAGTGCTGCGTTGTTTAAAGAAGTGGGATCTGAAATGATCTGTGGTTCTTAGTAACCTTGCAAGGATGGTTTGGGTTGGAAGGGATCTTAAACATCATCTAGTTCCAACCCCTCTGCCTTGAGCAGGGACATTGGTGAGACCAGGTTGCTCAAGGCCTCATCCAACCTGGCCTTGAACATTTCCTGGGCAAGAGCCTCCACAGCTCTGAGCAATCTGTTCCAATGCCTCACCACCCCTGTGGTTAAGAATTTCTTCATGATGTCTCATCTAAATCAAGCTGCTTCCAATTTGAAGACATTACCCCTCCTCCTATCACTCCATGCCTTTATAAAAGTCCCTATCCAGCTATCCTGCAGCCCTCTTCAAATGCCAGAATGCTGCTCTAAAGTCTCCCTGGAGCCTTTTCTTCTCTAGGCTGAACAACCCTAACTCTCAGCCTATCTTCACAAGAGAGGTGTCTCAAAACCCGTTTTAGGTCTCCAACAGGATGAGACTTTTTTCATGACTGTTCTTTGTTATGAATTTTAAAAGCTCAGAAATGTACAGATCAGCTTGTGCTCTTTGGAAACTGATCCCACTAGATACTTAGATTACTTTTAATGTCTGCTTTCTCCACTTATGCAGCATTTCTTCCTGCATGACTCACTGATTTAGCATACAGAACACAAAATAATGTTTACTTTTAGGATTACTGCTCTCATATCTCATTTCAGCTTATTATTAAATCTGCTGCCATTTAATGATATAGTTCTTTCTTTTAGGTCCTCAAAACCCTACAAGAATTAGTTTTGACTTTATCATAGAAGCAACCAGATTGGAAGAAACCTCCAGTATCATCCAGTCCAACCTAGCACCCAGCCCTGGCCAATCAACCAGACCATGGCACTAAGTGCCTCAGCCAGGCTTTGCTTCAACACCTCCACGGACAGCAACTCCACCACCTCCCTGGGCAGCCCATTCCAATGCTAGTCACTCTCTCTGGCAACTTTCTCCTAACATCCAGCCCAGACCTCCCCCAGCACAACTCGAGACTATGTGCCCTTGTTCTGTTGCTGCTTGCCTGGCAGAAGAGACCAACCCCACCTGGCTACAGCTTCCCTTCTGGTGGTTGTAGACAGCAATGAGGTCAGCCCTGAGCCTCCTCTTCTGCAGGCTGCACACCCCCAGCTCCCTGAGCCTCTCCTCACAGGGCTGTGCTCCAGGCCCCTCACCAGCTTCCTTGCCCTTCTCTGTACATGTTCCAGCATCTCAACATCTCTCTTGAATTGAGGAGCCCAGAACTGGAGACACTGTCTGAATTTTTGATTGCTATTTTTTTTTTCCTTCTTCCAAAGAGAAATAATGTATAGGCAGGCTTCTAGGTTTGGCCAACCTAGTAATGTTCTTCAGACTGTACATTAGAAATTAATCTCCATATTGGTCTGTATAACTGAGGAAAAATAGGTAAAATAGCAGTGTGACTGTCAAATTCCATCATCTGATTATTCAATTTTTATATTACTCTTTCTATATAAAACTGTGCTAACAGATTAGGACTCCTCATCAAAAGAAAGGGGTTTTATGGTTTTTTTTTAATGTGTTGGCAATGTTTCAGTTTGCTATTTTGGTATCTATGGGACCTGTAAAGCTCCAAATAATGGAAAAGTTCTCATTTTGAAACTTGTGGTATCAGAATGAAAGGCAAAAATTAAATATTTTTCCATTAAAAAAAAAAAAGTCCTCATTATTTCACACAGCCAGGATTCTTGCATAGCTCATGGAAACTAAAAGATAGTTAAAAAACCCCAAACTTTTAGTGCTTGTGCAAGTTTGAGGCAAATTGGAATATTTTAGTGAGAAAAATTAGATTTATAGGTTGTGAAAAGGAAACAATGGTGATGTCTACTGCACTCATAGGCTTGCTGAGATGGATAAAAACAAGAACACAAAACATAGATAAGACAGTGTACCTGGGTCTCTGTTGGAGCCTGTGCTTTCTCCCTGGGCTGCTTTCTCTGTTGCTCTCTGGCTCTGGCTGCCTGCACTACTCTCCCTAACTTGCTGTCTATGTAACCTTCTGCTTTCTAACCCCCCAGCTTGATGACCCTCTGAACTCACTTTGCATGTAAGGCAAACTCTGGGATAAGGTAGAGGGGTGGAAAGAAGGTGGAAGGGTGGTTGAGAGCCCCTCTTGGGGACTCTGGTTTCTGGCAGGGCTGTTGTGTTTCTGTACTACCTTTAACCTGTGTATTTCTGTATGTATTGTAAATATTGGCTTGTATATTGTGCTAAGCTGTAAATTTTAAGCTTCATTCCTTAACTTCCAGCTTGGCCGAGCCTAGTCTGTGTGATTTCATAAGAGTTGGGGGGCAGGTAAGAACCAAACCATCACAAGTGCTTTTCTTTCCTTGACCATTGCGTTAACAAAACACTGGCACCAGCAAAAGAAGTGATTCATATCAGCCAATGTGATCTGGATGAGGGGATCGAGTTGATCATCAGTAAGTTTGCAGATAACATCAAGCTAGGAGCAGCTGTGGATCTGTTGGAGGGTAGGAGAGCCCTGCAGAGGGACCTGGACAGGTTCGATGGGTGGGCAGAGGCCAATGGGATTAGATTTAACAAGGCTAAGTCAGGGTTCTACACTTTGTCCACAACAACCCCAAGCAGCACTGCAGGCTGGGGACAGAGTGGCTGAGAGTAGCCAGGCAGAGAGGGACCCAGGGGTGCTGGTAGAGAGTAGCTGAAGATGAGCCAGCAGTGTGCCCAGGTGGCCAGCAGAGCTAATGGCATCTTGGCCTGGATCAGGAACAGTGTGGCCAGCAGGACAAGGGAGCTTATTCTTCCCCTGTGCTCAGCACTGGTCAGGCCACACCTTGAGTCATGTCCAGTTCTGGGCTCTTCAAGAGAGATGTTGAAATACTGGGAGGTGTCCAGAGAAGGGCAACAAAGCTGGTGAGGGGCCTGGAGCACAGCCCTGTGAGGNGTTGATTCTATGATTAGTGCCTGTGTTTTCGGGCTACTATGAATGCAAAAATCCCTAACAATATACCCTGTGGCTGCAGTTGCTGAGAAAGAAGAAACTTTCCTTTGATTTCTCATTAGGATTGTCACTTGAGTGTCTCATTATCCTTCTTGTCCCACTGATGTTTAGAGATGTAACCTGCACGGCAACTCTCTTGGAGGCTGTGTGGATATCAGGGATTTAGTGCTCGCTGAACAGAGCAAGTCAACGTTGCTATCACATACTTGTCGTTCTGGTGCCCTCTGCTGAAATAACCATTTGTTTGGCTTCTGAATTCACCTCGGAGATGGTGGAGAGCTTTTGCCAAGTGCCATATGCTGCCACCTTTTTATCTTCTACTTTAGTTCTTTGGCTTATCTTCTTTTCTAGTCTGTCTCAACAGAATACAGAAGTATGAGCCTTTATTTCCTTTCCTTCCTCCAGTGGTACTCAGGTAGAAATTTCCTTTCTAAGGCAAGTCAGCCTCTTAGTTTAGCTTCATGTAAAACCACAGCTTTATTCTCATTTTGCAGGGGAAGTTTTATTGTAGAGGTTAAACAACTTTTTGGGTTCACATAACAAGCAGTGGCAAGCTGGTCTGGTCTTCTCTTCCAACCACACTCATGCAAGTTACAGTAATAACATTATGACTAAACTATCTCAGTAATTTTTCCAGTCAAATTTCCCAGGTAGAGCACTCTTACTACAACTACAAGGTGGGACTGCTTACATCACTCTAGTCACATCACATGTCTGTAGTAGAAGAAAACATGCTGATGATTTCCAGAGGTCATTCTTGCTTACCATTGCTCAGAAAGATTCAAGGTTTATACTGGTTTGGTTTGAGAACACCTGATACAAGTTTTCCCCAGTGTTCCATCTTCCAACTCATGGGATTTTCAATCCCTATAGGAAAATAAAATGCCAACCTTAGCTAATCCTAATGTATGAATAGTTGGTTTTATGTTGGTGAGGATCTTTAGAGCCCTCAGCACAAGAAGGACATGGACCTGTTGGAGCAGAGCCAGAGGAGGGCACAGCAATGATGTGAGGGCTGGGAGCCTTCTGCTGTGAGGCCAGGCTGAGAGGGTTGGATTTGTTCACCCTGGAGTAGAGAAGGCTCCAGAGAGACCTTCTGGTGGCCTTTCAGTACTTAAAAGGGATGATCAGAAAGCTGAGCACAGACTTTTTAGCAGGGCCTGTTGTGACATGACAAGCGGTTGATAGTTTGAAAGAGGTAAGATTTAGACTAGACATAAGGAAGAAATTATTTATACTGAGGATGATGAAATACTGATCCACCTTTCCCAGAAAGGTAGAAGATGACCCATCCCTGGAACCATTTCAGATCAGGTTGTCTGGGGCTCTGAACAACCTGTTCTAGTTGAAGACCGTCCTTGGGGGTGTTCAGGAAAAGACTGGATGAGGCACTTAGTGCCATGGTCTAGTTGACTGGATAGGGCTGGGTGCTAGGTTGGACTGGATGATCTTGGAGGTCTCTTCCAACCTGATTGATTCTATTCTATTCTAAGATGTCCCTGCTGGCTGGAGAGGGCAGACTGGACTAGATGACCTTTAAGCGTCCTTTGCAACACAGCCTATTCTGTGATGCAAATCTCAATTCTATTTTTCAGGTGATTGCAGAGGGACATTTTTACATTGCATCCCGTGATGATTTTTGGGAAGAGACATGTTCTATAACATGTAGCTGCAGTTTATGCCTGATAAGTTCTTTACAAAAAGACTGTCTTCAGTGGAAATGTGTCATATTCATTTAGGCTGAGGCTATTTTTCTGAGATCATAGCTGTATGGTGTCTTTCTTTTATCCTTTTACCAGATTATGCATACTATGTCTACTTATACAGGCAAATTCTTACACACTAAGAATTTCCTCTCCCACTTTCAGCACAGTATTCTCCATTTTCTCTCTCTCATGACTCTAGAAAGTTATTAGACACCATTCCAACAATTCATTTCATCAGGAAACACAGACATTTCTGAATTGTAAATGCGTAGTATAGTTCATAGAATCAGTCAGGGTTGGAAGGGAACACAAGGATCATCTAGTTCCAACCCCCTAACATGGGCAGGGACACCCTACTCTAGATCAGGCTGGCCAGAGTCTCATCCAGCCTGGCCTTAAACACCTCCAGCCATGGGGCCTCAATCACCTCCTTGGGCAACCCATTCTAGGCTCTCACCACTCTCATGGGGAAGAACTTCCTTCTCACATCCAGTCTGAATCTCCCCCACCTCCAGCTTTGCTCCATTCCCCCTAGTCCTGTCACTCCCTGAGAGTCTAAAAAGCCCCTCCCCAGCTTTTTTGTAGGCCCCATTCAGATCCTGGAAGGCCACAAGAAGGTCACCCGGGAGCCTCCTCTTCTCCAGACTGAACAGCTTCAGCTCTTTCAGTCTGTCCTCACAGCAGAGCTGCTCCAGCCCTCTAATCATCCTCGTGGCCCTTCTTTGAACATGCTGCAGCATCTCCACATCCCTCTTGGAATAGGAGCTTCAGAACTGGATGCAGTAGTCCAGGTGGGGTCTCAGCAGAGTGGAGCAGAGGGGGAGAATCACCTCCCTGGCCCTGCTGGCCACACTTCTCCTGAAGCAGCCCAAGCTCTGGTTGGCTTTCTGGGCTGCAAGTGCACACTGCTGGCTCCTGTTGAGCTTCTCGTCCACCAGCACCCTCAAGTCCCTCTCATCAGGGCTGCTCTCCAGCCACTCACTGCCCAGCCTGGGTTTGTGCTTGGCATGGCCTTGACCCAGATGCAGGACCTTGCACTTGGTCTTGTTGAACCTCTTGAGGTTGGCTTGTGCCCACCTCCCAGCCTGTCCAGGTAGTTGTGTATGTTCAACTGGTTCTGGTAAACTGTCATCAAGAATTCCATCCTGAATCTTCACCTTGAAAGATTATTAAATTCAGTGTTTGAATTGGTTAAAAAGAACACAGGTTTTGCAAAAGTAAGTTACTATTTTTGTTAATAAACCAGCAAGGTTTCCTCCAGCTTGGTGATTTGTTGGTTAGAAGCTATGATTGCCTGATGTGCCATGTGATGCTGCCTACTCTTCTTTCTCTCTGGCAGGTGAAGGAGGTGGCATTTACAGCAGAATAAAAAAGGAAATTCACTGAAATGAATCAGTAAGTTCAATGAAAAATAGTAACTAGTAGTGGAAGGAGCTCTCATTACCAGACAGGAAGAGAAAGCATTTGTGGTTTGGCTAGTTAACTAGTTTTGGTGTTATTTTCTGCATAAGCTACTGATACAATTGCTAAGAAAAGAGAGTGAAGGGATGAGAACATATTGTGAGCACAGATGGAGCTTACATTGTATACACATTCTTAAGACAGTCAATTAATTTCATTTAAGGAAGAGTGACATCAGTTTCTTGAAGATTAATGAGTGGTTATTACAGACTTACTGAGGCACATGGTAGACTATGGTAAAGGCCAAAGTTTTAGACTGTTCCCTGGGTTAAGAACTGGCTGCTGGCCAGGCTCAAGAGTGCTGGGGAATGGAGTTAAATCCAGTTGGTGGCTGGTCATAAATGGTGTTCCTCAGGACTGAGGCCAAGTTTCTTTATTACTGATCCAGATGAGAGAATTGAGTGAACCCTCAGTAAGTGCAGATGACACTAAACTGGATGGGAGTATTGATCTGCTTGAGGCTGGGAAGGCTCTGCAAAGGAATCTGGACAAGCTGGGTCAATGGGATGAGGTTTAACAAAGCCATGTGCCAGGTCCTGCAATTGGGTCACAAAAATCTCAAGCAACACTCCAGGCTTGGACTAGAGTGGCTGGAAAGTTGCTTAACAGAGAAAGACCTGTAGGTGCTGGTCACCAGCCAGCTTGTGCCCAGATGGCCAAGAATCATACAATAGAATCATAAAATCAGTCAGGGTTGGAAGAGACCACAAGGATCATCTAGTTCCAACCCCCCTGCCATGGGCTGGGACAACCTAGCTTACAGCAGGCTGGCCAGAGCCTCATCCAGCCTGGCCTTAAAACACCTCCAGGGATCGGGCCTCAAACACCTCCCTGGGCAAGCCATTCTAGGCTCTCACCACTCTCATGGGGAAGAACTTCCTCCTCACATCCAATCTGAATCTCCCTACCTCCAGCTTTGCTCCATTCCCTCTAGTCCTGTCAACACCATCCTGGTCTGGATCAGCAGTACTGTGACGAGCAGAGTAAGGCCGTGATTGTGCCCCTGTATTTGGTACTGGTGAGGTTACACCTCCAATAATGGGCTTGGTTTTGGGCTCCTCACTGTAGGCAGGACATTGAGGTGCTGGACAGTGTCCAGAGAAGGGCATTGAAGCTGGCAAGGGGTCTGGATACAAGTCTTAGGAGGAATGACTGAAGGAACTGGGCTCTGAGGTAACAGGTTGGACTTGATGATCTGTGAGGTCTCTTCCAATCTTGGTGATACTGTGATACTGTGAACTGGGGTGGTTTAGTGTGGGAGAAGAGGAGGCTGAGGGGAGACCTCATTGTTCTCTAAAACTCTCTGAAAGGAGGTTGGAGTGAAGTGTGTGTCAATCTCTTCTCTCTAGTATCAGGTGACAGGACAAGAGGAAATGGCCTGAAATTGTGCAATGGGAGATTTAGGTTGAATATTATGAAATTTTTTACTGGCATTGCAACAGACTGCCCAGGGAGGTGGCAGAGTCACCATCCCTGGCAGGTGTTCAAGAAACAAGTGGACACGACACTTTGGAACATGGTGTAATGGCTATGGTGATGTTAGGTTGGTGGTTGGACTTGATATTAGAGTTCTTTTCCAGCCAAACCAATTCTATAATGCTGTGATTTTGAGAAGCATGTTTTCTGTTCTGTTAAGGAAGTTTCTCAGTCATACACAAGGCCACAGTATCTCCAACATTTGTCCCCAGTGCTGTTGGTATTTTAGTGGCTGTGCTAGACAGACATGTGCCACCTGCATTTAAAAACAGGATTCAGAAAGTAAGCTACTCCTCTTCCTCCAAGTCCTCAGTCATTACAACTTGACTGTAGTTCAGCAGTTTGGTATCAGAAGGTTGTTTATGTTGTGGTTTATCACCATCTCTCCCAGGCAGCAGCTTTTTTTATCAGCGTTTCCATTAACACAGTGCTCTGCAAAATAAGTGAAAAAACAAGAGGGCTGTGCTCTGTTTTCAGACACAAGCCTCACCTTCTCCTTAGGTTTCCTTCCACAGGAAGTACGTATGCAGATGTACACTTACTGGCATGGTAGACAAGATAAAACTGTTTCTACCCTACAGAGGTGAGTCAAACACTTAAAACCAGTTGAGAGCAAACACACTCATTCAATCTCTCAGGTGTAACAGCTACAACTTACAGGTTGCAGGAGGCAAAGATTGAAGCAAACTCCCTTTGTCTTGCACCTCTGAAGCTCACAAATTTAAAGGACAATCCTAGGAATGCAATATTAAAGCTCTAATAATCTGACCCCCAGTGTGCCTTTTAACGTTATGGAATGGTAGGAGTTGGAAGGGAGCTCTGAAGATCACTCAGTCCAGCCCTGTTTGCTTCTAAAACTAGAGAGATAACAACCTTCTGCTCTGCCCTAAGTGAGCCCCACCTAGAATATTGTGTTCAGTTCAGGAGGGACAAGGAACTACTTGAGAGAATTCAACAGAGGGATGCTAGGATGATTAAGGGACTAGAGCTCTGCCTTATGAGGAAAGGCTGAGAGACCTAGGGCTTTTTAGTCTGGAGAAGACTGAGAAGGTAATCTAATGTACATATATATAAATATATGAGGGCTGGGTGTCAAGAAGGAAGAGAAAGCCTCTTCTCACTTGTGCCCTGTGATTGGATAAGGGGCAATGGATGTCAAATATGGCACAGGAAGTTCCATCTCAATGTGATCCATATATGTTTATTAAAAGGAGAAAGAAACATAGCTTAGTATGTTTTATTAATTCATATATTATTAAAATGCAATCAGACTCAGGCACAGCTTGTACAACCAGTACCTCTGGAAGGAACTCTAGATCCTTCTGTCTAGGGAATTCTGAGTGTAAGCACTCAGAAAGATTACTTACCTTCTTGTTCTGATATCACTAACCTTTCTCAGCGGTAGAGTTGGAAAGAAAATAAAAGTTAGATTCATCACTCCATTTTTAGCCTGGAGAAAAGGAGGCTGAAGTGAGACTTTTTGCTCTCTGCAACTCCTGGAAGGGAGGTTGGAGCCAGGTGGCTGTTCTCTTTGCTGCTCTTGTATTCGAAAGTATTTTTCTACATTTCTGTGCAGCAGTCATATTTTTTTTTCTTTGTTTTTTTTTTTTCACCATGAAATCACTCTTGACTCATTTTCTTTTTGTGAGCTGCTATGAACCAAGACTTCTTTCTGCAGAGTAACTGCTAATCAGCCAGTTTGTCTCCAGCTTACATTTTTTGCAGTCAATTATTCCCAGCTATACGGAAGAGTTTCTTCACCTTATTGAATTATGTCCTATTTACTTAAGGACTTTGTTCCAACTCATCATGATTTGTTCAATTCTAATTATATCTTCCAAATGATAGCTTCCCAAAAGGTCTCACCTGAACAGGATATCCTTCACAAATATGATAATAATATTCTCTATCCTATTGCATCACAGCAGCAGTTCAGGACTCAGTATGTAAACATTTGAAGATCTCGCTTGCTATGAACTTATTTGATTGTGAGTCACTTGATGCTACTTCTGAGAGCCATTTTCTAACCATTGCACACCAGTTTTGTTCAGCCTATGCTCCTCTGTCCTTCCAGAGAGAATATTCAATGATGCAGCATCAGAAGCCTCGCTGAAGTAAAGATTCTGTGACTTGCTTTTGGTATTATTATTAACCTTATTATCCAAACCCTTACAAATAATTTTCTTAATGATTTGTTCCAGTTTTTACCTGATAGTGACAAGCTGAATGGTCTCTGATTCAAGTCCATCCTGTCTTTTCCAAGGAAGGTACCACTTTCTCTTTCCTGGTTGCATGGAACCTCATCAATCTTTTTTGAGTCACTGCTTGAAAGTCACTGCTAATAGTTCAGAGATTGCTTAGTCATTTCACTAAGTGTGTTGGCTGAAATTTATCTGTAAGCACCTTACTGGAATAGATTCTTTCCTTACTTGAGCTTAATCATTTTGTTTTTACATTGCTAATATTAACTGTGTAAGCCACCTGACTATAGCTGACATTTTGGAGAAGAGCAAAGCAGAAAAAAAAATGAGGCTTTGGTTTTCCTCCCATGACTTGATAATCATGTCCTCACCCACCTGAGAGCAAGTCACTTCCTCCCTGGTAGTCTTTCATGTGAGACTTTTGTTCTTATGCTTGATGGCCCTTGGATAGTTTGAGGTCATTTTCTGTGTGAACCTTTCTGGGTTTTCCCTATTACAACAGTCACTTTGTTGTCAGTTTTAATAATACAACCCAGATTCTGCTATTTTTCAACAGTGCAAGTCAGTGAAATTGTTCAGATTGAGCCAGGCTCAGTTACTTTCTCATTGCAATAATCTGTGGCCTTTGTGGTGATTCTACAGGAAATTGCTGACTTCTCAGAGTGCACTTTGCCTTCTCTTCACTGCAGAAGAATCTCAGTTTAGATCAGACATTAAGAAAAATGTTCAAGGTCAGGTTGGATGGGGCTCGAGGAGCTTGGTCTAGTAGGTGTCCCTGCCTGTGGCAGGGTGGCTTGGAGCTAGGTGATCTTGGAGGTCTCTTCCAACCCAAGCCATTCTGTGATTCTGCAGAGCAGTTTGCCATTCAAACTGTCACTTTACCAAAACCTACTGTCTTCAAGTCCCTTGGTTTGGTTTTCCTTCCCTTTTAAAGAGTCATGAACTTGCTTAATCACCATCACCCATGTAGGCTTCCAAATCCTATTCTGAGTAGATATCTTGCTTTTACCAGTTTCTTTATCACCAATTCCCAAGCTTTGGATGATTTAATTTGAATTAAAGTCTCATGCACTTGATCTATTCCATTTGTGGGCTGCTAATGGGCCTTTGCTGTGACACAGTTCTTTCCCTGCCCTCTTGCTGTTATCCAAATATTTTCAGTAGCTCTGTGCCTTACATTTCTTTTCTCTTACCTATGCTTCCTGAACATGCTCTGAATTTCCATAACAATAACCAGCTATGACAATTTATTCCTAATTTTGGCTAGGAATATACTGACTTTGAAATTCCTCCTGTTTCTTACCACATTCTCATTTAAGCATGCAGCAGCTGAGTATAGTGCCAAGGAAACTTTTTTTCTCATTGTTCCTCTATTATAATATTCAGTAAAATGTTCCTCTCCTCCTCTTCCATTTTTCTTCTTTGTGGTTTCTCTGAACCCTGTGGTGTGATAAAAATAATCTGAAGATAATTTAATTTACACCAGCTGCAGACAACTAGGAAAGATAACAGATTTTCTTCTTTCTGCTCACTTCCCCAGCTTTGAGATGGGTTTACTACAGCATTATGATACAGAACAATCTAACAAATAAACTCTTTGCCTGTATGTTTTTCTTACTGCATACAAGTGACTATTGCCCAGGGAAGTGGTTGAGGCCCTATCCCTGGAGGTGTTCAAGGCCAGGATGAATGAATCTCTGGCCAGCCTGATCTAGGGTAGGGTGTTGCAAGAGAGTTGGAACCAGGTGATCCTTGTGGTCCCTTCCAATCCTGACTGATTCTATGATTAAGGCAAATGAAACACTTGGATGTTTCAAGTTTCAGTAGCTGTGCTTTTATAGTGCATTTTGGAGATCTCCAAAATCAGAGTCCTGTGGGTTTGCTGCTACAAGGAATTGTGCTTTAGCCTTTAGGCCGTGCAACTCACTCCCTGCAGCTCACCCCTGCAGCAGGTAGCAGTGAGTGAAGGAAGAGGTTAGGAGTGCTGTGGCTGACCTCCTGCCAGATCATCACCTCTGGTGTTCAGAAATGGGCTGTTGGGGCTCACCAGACAGTTGGAGCAGACCTGCTACCATGCTAGTGTGAGGAACACAGTGTTATTACCAGTGAGGAAAAAGCACCCTACCAATGGTGCCAGCACAGGGAATCCCATTGGCTATTCCAAGTTTGCTGGCTTTACACAGCAAAGTTACTTTATTTAAGGCTGTGGTCTGATGTTCTTTCAGGTTTTTCTGATCCACATTTGAAATGGGAAAAAGACAGACAAGCTGTATGCATTTTGTGGTCAACTTAAATGTGATTTGCTTCACACACAAGACAAGGAAAAAAAAGAGACAAGAAACCAAGAGGACAACCTGTTCTAGTGGGAAGTGTCCCTGCCTCTGGCAGGGAGCTGGAACTGGATCATCCTTGTAGTCCCTTCCACCCTAAAGCATTCTATGATTCTCTGACAATCTTTCATTACTTAAACACATTTTATTGAAGCATACACATTTACTATTTAAATATTAAATATTAGTTCAAGCACTCAAAACCACTGTTGATAAGCAAACAGGATTTACTGTGTAGTGGAGAGTGGCATACAAAACCACACAGCAAACAAAGCCCTCAGCGTTATGTTAAAGAGGATACACTGATTTCTCTTCAGATTGTATAAATAGAATAAAGCCTTGTTCAACATCTCTGTGGGTGCCATGGATAGTGGCACTGAGTGCACCCTCAGCAAATTTGCTGATGACACCAAGCTGTGTGGTGCAGCAGACAGGCTCGAGGGCAGGGATCCATCCAGAGGGATCTGGACAGGCTGGAGGGGTGGGCACAAGCCAACCCCATGAGGTTCAACAAGACCAAGTGCAACGTCCTGCACCTGGGTTGAGGCCATGCCAAGCACAAATCCAGGCTGAGCAGTGAGTGGCTGGAGAGAAGGGCCATGAGGATGCTCAGAGGGCTGCAGCAGCTCTGCTATGAGCACAGACTGCTGTGCAGTCTGCAGAAGAGGAGGCTCCCAAGTGACCCTCTTGTGGCTTTCTGGTATCTGAAGGGGGGCCTACAAAAAAGCCGGGGAGGGGCTTATTAGGCTCTCAGGGAGGGACAGGACTGGGGGGAATGGAGCAAAGCTGGAGGTGGGGAGAGTCAGAGTGGAGATGAGGAGGAAGTTGTTCTCTCAATGGAGAGTGGTGAGAGCCTGGAATGGGTTGCCCAAGGAGATGGTTGAGGCCCTATGCCTGGAGGTGTTTAAGGCCAGGCTGGGTGAGGCTGTGGTCAGGCTGCTCTAGGGTAGGGTGTCCCTGCCCATGGCAGGGGAAGGTGGAACTAGATGGTCCTTGTGATCCCTTCCAACTCTGACTGATGCTGTGAGTCTATGATCTGTCGCTAATTCCCACTGTTCTCTTGTTGTCGAGAACTCTGACACGTTTAGTGGCAGCCTTTCTGAAGCCGGGTGGTTTCCATGGGCCGTAGAACTCCGTTCTTCCAAGGCAAGCACCCCAGCCCCAAGCAGCGGCTTCGCGCCTCAGGCCGGACACAGGCCTAACTAGAGACAACTGGCACACCTCGGCGCTCGCAGACCGCAGCTGTTCCCTACCCGTGCCGGAGCCCGAGCCGCCCGGCCGGCCAGGTGCAGGGGCACGGTTTGCAGCTGTGGTATCGGCCGCGAGCGAACCCAGGCCGCCTCCTCCCGGCCGCGCTCGGTGCCGGCGCCGTGGCGGCGAGGGGAGGGCAGCGGCGCGCGCGCGCTCCCGCCCGCTCCGCCATCCGCCCGGCCCGCCGCCCGCCGCCGGAATGTGGACGGCGTCGCTCCGGCCCTGAGGCGGCTGCGCGGCCCGCCGAGCCCTTCGTGCCCGGCCTCGCCGCTACTGCCGGTCGGCGGAGCACGGGCTGGAGGCGGCGGCAGAGGGGAGAAGACGGTTCAGCTGCCAGCGGTGAGAGACCGAGACGCTGCCTCGGGCCTCCTGCGCAGAGGTGAGGGCAGAGGGAGGGCAGGGGGCTTAAGAGAAGCCCAGGGAAGCGTCGCTGTTCCCGCAGGGGACCCGACGCTGGGAGAGCTCGGCGTCGGCCCTGCTCGCCCGCTCCGTGTCACGGGGTGACAGTGCCCGCTGACCTAAGGTGGCTTCCTCCTTCAGCCGGCCCGGCCCCGGAGCCGCTGGTCCCGGTCACCCTTCAGGCGGCGGAGGAAAGAGGAGGAGGCGGCACGAGTTGCGTGGCTGGTCGGGGGATGGTTCGTGGTGTTTGCTGGTATCTACATTGAGGGGGGAGAGGCTGGGCGCTGGGGCGATGGCTCTTCGTGGGGAGTGAGCTGAGGGGAAGTGGGGGGTGTAAAAATAAAGTTGTTTTCGTCGTGAGGGAAAGGAGAGCGTCGTGGAAGCTTGCATCTCCCTTCCTCCTCCTCCTTGGGAAAAGTGAAGTCACTTCCCAAGAGTCAAACCCAGTAAACTGCTGTCCTGAATCAGCGCCGTCTACGCGTTTCGGCTTTATGCACGTTTTGGTTTCTCTGGGTATGTTGTTGTTTGGTTTTTGGTTTGTTCCCTTTTTGTTTTGTTGTTTAAATGGTTTCTCAAGCCTGCCACACTTAGGTCCTCCCTAGCTATGACCCAGTACAAAAATCCTTATCTTTAGACAGAGTACTTCCAAAACTGCTGAAACCATCTGAAGGGACCATGGCACTCTGAGTGAAATGGCCTTAGGAGCCCTGCTCCTTTGTAGGTCTCTGAAATGTGGCATGTACTTTGCTCTTGCTTTTTGCTCTTTCAAAGCTGCCCTGGTAAGATTGCTTGGTTTTGATAGTTTTGCCACATTTCATAGCTGTCTGCATGCATGTGTGGCTTCTGTTGTGTGAGAGGCGGGGGAAAACAACAACAGGTATTTAAGTTGTCAACTCTGCTCCAAAACAGAAACAAATCCAACAAGAAGTAAGAAATATTTTGCTTAGGGGAGAGGTGCTTTAATCTTTTTATCCAACTGTAGTCTTAAAACCGTTTTGGTGACTGTTCAAGTAAAACACTGGAGAAGGATAGGTGTTCTTTCTGCCACTTAGGATTGATCCTGGTGAAGTTACCAGACATCATTTTCTTATGCCTGTAAATTCAGGAAAGGTGCTGTGGCTTTAACTGACCTAATACTTGTGATGCAGGCCAAAATCTGAAGTGATCTTCAGACTGACTCATACTCCAGTCTTGCAGAGATTTACCGGGAGTGTAAGAGCTGCAAATTAATCCTGTGTCAGTTTTAAGTAAGGTTGTGGCTAGTAATGTTTACATGGTGTTAATGATACTGATTAAGAGGTTAATTTGCAGTTTAAACTTGGGCTGCAACATAGTTAGCACACAGTAATCACACACTGACTCCACTGTTGTAGGAGCTGAAGCTAAATTGGAGCATTATTCGCAGATTTAGAGATTGCATTGGGTTGAAAGGGGCCCTCATCTTGTCCAACCACCCTGCAGTCATTAAGGACACCTCCAACTAGGTTAGGCTCCCCTGGGGCCACATCAAGGCTGATCTTGAGTGTCTCGGCCAACCTGTTGAGCATTTTATCATTCTCATTGCAAAGAACTTCTTTTTTATGTCGAACCTATGTTCATACTCTGCTCCAGTTTCACACCATTGCCCCTTGCCCTGTTGCTGCAAGCCCATGCTCTGCAGTGTTTAAGATGGTTGGTTAAAAATACCATTTGGGCCTTTAACAAGTGATCCACTGATTAAGATTTGGTCATATTAGTAGGGGATTGCGAAAAGATCCACGGTATAATGTGACTTTCTGTGGAAACCAAGTTTCTTCTGTGTACTCCCAAGCAGTTGAAGACTGAGGCTGCTCTTTCCCACTTGTCATCAATGGGAATTCCACAGCCAGGAAGTGAATTAAGAGAACTGATCTGCAAAAGTAGTATGTTGAATTGATTGTTTATTTCCCCACCCTCCCTGAATTCTGTTTTATTAGAACAATTACCTTTATCAGTTCACTTGCCTAGTTGTATGGACACCATCTCAATCCAGAGGAGGAAGAAGAGTGTTGGTAGAGGCAGGCATAACCAGATGCTTGATCTGGGCAGTTGTGATGGGTGATGCACTTAACCTGGGTCATGGTTTTGAGGCCGATAGCTTAATATAAGACAACATTATTCTAGAAGCCATGTTGTAGTTTTGATTGTCTAATGCCACTTGTGGTGAGGATAGCAAATGGTAGTGAGGGTGGTAGGAGCTCTTTTTTTTCTGTCATTTCTGGCTTACATTGATTAGGAAGCTATGGTGTCACCTGTCTTGTATTTATTTTCAGCAACATTAAATGGACTACAGCTTTTTAAGAGCTACCTCTGTGTGTCTGTTTTTCTTCTCCGTGTCCAGAGAAGTAGCCGTGGTTTTTCTCCTGCTCTCTCCTTTGCATATCCTTTCTTCTGGCCACATTTTCTGTTGATTCATCAATTGCTAGGCATTGTTAGGTAGGAGCTTTGCAAATTTATTCATCTCTAATTTAAAAAATAATCAGTTGTGTGTTGTTATTGCCTCGACTCTAACTGGAAGGCTATTTCAAACCTGACTGACCTTAGTAATTACCCACTTTCTGCTTTCCAGTCTAGGTTAATTTGTCATTGGATTGTACCCATTTAATGTACCCAATGGACTGATACATTATGTTGGCACTTTTTATCTCCATAGCAAAAGCAGCAGCACTCTTTTAAACAAGTGGATGCAAATATGTGTTGAAGTACAAAGCTGCTGGTTTCTTTTCTCTTCTGGTCACCAGCTGCACTTACCTTTCCTGTAACAGTTCTCAGTTCTGCCTGTGAATTTTAACCTCTCCTTTCTAAGTAAAAATTAAAATGTACATTGCAAGTGTTACCACTGAGCTTCATAGAGGTGTCCCTCTAATGAAGTTTGAGATGTTTTGTGAAACTCATACCTCTGGCAGGTTGTTCTAACCTCACTCTTAGTCTGTTGTACTGGTACAACTACTAAAAGAGCCTTTATTGGATTGATGAGTGGATTCTTTCTTCTTAGAGTCCAGGTTTATAGGCAAAGCCTACACACTTTGAAGTTTATCTGTTTCACCTTTTTTTCTATATTCTTAACTTTAGAAAGAGATTAAACTTACCTGTAGGTTATTAGAAAACACCTCCATGGTTTTTAAGGTATTCAGTTAATTTTGAATTCAGAAGTGGTTCAAGAGAGCACTTTGTGAAACTGAAACTAAAAGTGTTGATGCAAGATGACATTTTCCAGAATTAATATTGTTTATTAATTTTGCTACTCAGAACTCTCACCACCCCTGACCACTGATTTTAATAATAGTTTGGTTCTTACACGGTCATGGAAACATTCTATGGGCAATATCTAGAGCTAGTAATAACCAGCAAAATATATCAGTGCACTTCTCTGGCCTGTCCTGTCACCTCTGAGTAGGAGCTTTGCCCTCCATTGCTTTGACCACTTTGCCCAGTTTAATGTCAACAGCACTTCAGACCAGCAGTCCAGTTAGTTTGCCAAACACCTTATTGCAGCTTGCTTACCCAGAGCCTGCCTCACTAGTTTGGCTATAAGGATGCTATGGTAGACAGCTAGTAGCCTTCTGTCTTCAGTGCTGTGCTGTCATCTGCTGAGCCTTTTGTCTTCTTGCAGTGAACTAATGTGTTCATCAGGCATCGTTTTCCTTTGGTAAATCTACACTAGCTGTTCCAAATCACCCTCTGCTCCTTCTTTGGCATGGGAATGGCTTCCAGCAGGGTTTACTGTTTAATCCTTTCCTGGACTTCGGTTAGGCTGGCTGATCTGTAGTTACTTGGATCCTCTTTGCTGTTCCTGAAGTTGAGTGTAATGTTTACATTTTTGTTGGTGTTGAGAAACCTCTCCCAGTCTCTATGACCTTTCAAAAAGTGGTAGTGTGAAATTTTGGTGACATTGGCCAGCTACCTCAGAACTCAGCTGTGTACCATCTGCTTCCACAGACTTGTGTGTTTCCAGTTTACCAGAGTGCTTCCAATTTTCTAAACTCCCAATTACCTCATGTTTTGGAGGTAATTCTTCACTGCAGCAGACTCTTCTACTAGGCTCAGAGATCTAGGGGAACTAAAGGCAGACATTACTAGCAAAAACTGGGGCAAAAAAGACTTTGAATTTTTCAACCATGTCCTTTGTTACTAGGTCCCTGCTGAGCAGGGAAGCACTTCTGTCTGGCCTTTGATTCTGTGCCAACAGAGGAGCCCCTCCATGTTGCTCATCGTTCCTTGTTGGTTTTAGCTCCAGCTGGATATTGATTTTTTTTCTTCATGCACATGGCCTGTGCCTCCCTGTTCATCTTGGACAGCCTCTCCCTGCTTTGCCTTTCTGTATGCTTCAGCAGCAGACACCAAAACTTCTTTGTTTTACCTTTCCATAACTAGAAATCTGTATAACTTTGAAATATTTTGAAGTCTTAGTGTGAAATATTTAAGTGAAAGGTGTCAATTCCTCCTAAGCAGGCAGTATAAGCTTTATCATGGAATTGACCAGGTTGAAATAGACCTCCAAGATCGTCCAGGCCAACCTATCACCCAGCCCTATCCAGTCAACTAGACCATGGCACTAAGTGCCTCAGCCAGGCTTTGCTTCAACACCTCCAGGGACGGTGACTCCACCACCTCCCTGGGCAGCCCATTCCAATGCCAATCACTCTCTCTGTGAAGAACTTCCTCCTAACATCCAGCCTAGACCTCCCCCAGCACAACTTGAGACTGTGTCCCCTTCTTCTGTTGCTGCTTGCCTGGCAGAAGAGCCCAACCCCACCTGGCTGCAGCCTCCCTTCAGGTAGTTGCAGACAGCAACTATCAAACTATGATAAGGGAATAAATCTTGTCTGAAGTGTAGAGTGCAGCTTGCACTGTGGGCAAAACAATGGGAAAAAATTAATCACACCTGTGATTTTTTTCAGTCTTCCATTCTTTTCCCCCCCCCTATAACTAAAATAATTAAGACCAGGTAGAAACTTAAAGCTTCAATGTATGCCTTTATTTTTTATTATTGTTCCTTGTATAGGAAAAGGTTTTGATATTTAGCAGCAAGAGGGTTTGATAAATAACTTAGTGCAGTCTGTACATAAGAGCTTTCAATTGGAATTATTTTGTGGGTTTTTTTTGTGTCTGCATAAACTGATTTGAGGAATCATGAGAATAACCCAACATTTTGGAAATTGAACCATTTAAAATGGGGATCGTTTATGTCATGCATTCATTCAACCCTCTAGTTGTTGTCTCTGAGTTCTGTGTTTCTCAGTTAATCAAGAAAAATACAGGAGAGGTTGTTGAGTTTGGGACTCCATAGACATCTCTAAACTGAGTTCTAAGCTGTTTTAAACCCTCTAACTGTGCCTGATGCTGCCTGCAGTTTCTCAGCTGGTGTGAGTGGTCTGATTTGTGCTCATGTACTTTTGGTGACTTGGCAGCACCAAGAAATAAGCTCTGGTTATCAGCTCAGCTATCTCAGGTGCCGGTCTAGTTTTTTTTCTCTATTTAAGTTGGTATTTAGTATCTGGCCTAGAAATGTGGGATTTTTTTAGCATGTTTGGGAGTTTATTTCTGATGTAGCAGAAAGTTATTGGAGTGGAGTTACATTTCTGTGCAAAACAGAACTTACTAATGATGGTGGCTCATGGTCAGGTGGCAGCCTGCACATCTGCCTTTCAGACCTGATCTTCTGTTTCACAGTAGGCTGCTGGCAAATCATAGAATCATAGAATGGTTTAGGTTGGAAGGGACCTCAAGGATCATCCAGCTCCAACCCCCTGCCATAGGCAGGGACACCTCCCACTAGAGCAGGTTGCTCAAGGCCTCATCCAGCCTGGCCTTAAACACCTCCAGGGAGGAAGCATCCACAACCTCCCCGGGCAACTTGTTCGAGTTCCAGTGTCTCACCAAAGCTCACTGCTAATAGTGGTGGGCAACTCCCTGGCTTAATTGCTCAGGTTCTTAGTTATCTTCCATATGATTTTTAAATAGGAAAGGAAAGGGCAGAAAAAGAAGAAGTGAAAGGTATTTTTAAGAACTAGGATTTCAGTCAGTGGCTGAATCTGAGTGGATCTTGGATGATACTTGCTCAGTGCTTGAGTGTGATTTCTGTGTTAACTTTTGAGCTTGGAAGTAACTTGCTCATTGTCATATAGTAAATGAGTGAGACGAGTGAGGAACAGAAAGGACCTGATTGTAAGTGACAAGAAAGTACTTACTGTAAAACCTGTCTAGTAATACTAATTTCAGTGTCAGGGATCAGTTTTGAGTAACTTAACTGTTCCTGGCCAGTCCCTCATCTTTTCTTGAGGGCAAGTAAATGTAGTTTTGAATGCCTCTTACATGATGTGTGTATGTTTTGTTCTTTCCTCACCTGCTGTATGGCAAGTTTTGTACTGCAAGAAATGAAAGTGTAAGTTTCCAGAGGACAGTTACAGAGTAGTCTTGAAGTTACACTTCTTGTTGGTGATGTGTGATAGTACAACCACTGTACTTTCAGGAGGCTGAACTAAGTTAAGCAGTTGTACTTTCAGTTCAAGTACAGTTGACCTGTCTGTTGTATGTACCTTAAGACACACAGCTGGATTTTTTGGGGGGTTTAAAGCATATTGCAGATGCTGATCTGTTGCAGTTTTCCATGCACTTGTTAGGCTGTGTTTTTCCTATTGGAAAGAAAGAGTGAGAGTTACGACTTTGTCCAGGAATCTTACCATAAGGATTGACTTTTGGAGTATTATGAAAAGGATTCATTTATTATTGCTTTTTTATGATTTGTTTATGATTGCTTTTGACAACTACTAGAATGAAAGATTAAGAAAAAACATCTAAAGAAAATGAGGTTAGAGGAGAGCGCAAAACAGGATGAGAGAGTTGAGGCTCTTCAGCCTGGAGAAGAGGAGATGCCAGGGAGACCTTAGAGCTTCATTTCAATATTTGAAGGGCACCTACAGAAAGGCTGGGAAGGGACTGTTTACAAGGGCTTGTAGTGATAGGATGAGGGACAAGGGTTTGAAACTGGAGCAGGGGAGATTTAGGTTGGATATCAGGAGAAAGTTTTTTACCATAAGAGTGGTGGAACACTGGAACAGGCTGCCCAGGGATATGGTCGAGGCCACATCCCTGGTGACACTGAAGCTTAGACTTGATGTGACCCTGGACTGATATAGTTGAAGGTGCCCCTGCTGACTGCAGGGAGATTGGACAGGAGGAGCTTTGCAGGTCCATTCTAACCCAATGCCATCTGTGAATCCTTGGGTCTTCTAGTCCATCCTGCAGTGCCATGCTGAAACTGACGTTGGTATAGCAAGCAGGTTTTGAGAACTGACAAGTAGCAATCTCATTGCCTGTGGTTGGTAGTGAAAAGGTAGCTTCTGGGGTTTAGAACAAAAATATTTCAAGCTAAATCTGTAAAACCTAATATGGCCAAAATTAATGTTGCAAATATGAAAATACCAATTATCAGACCTTGCAATTCTGGCTTGAAGAAGAAGGATTTTACTAACTCTGAAGGTAGTCAGTGCTGGACACTGGGTCAAGATTTCTTGCTTTTTCCCTGATGTCAGAAATGACCCTTTTTGGCAAGGAGGAAAAGATTGGCACCCAGGATCACTACCGCAGCGTGTCACTCTGCTAGTCCATATGTCTCTTTTGCTTTACAGCATCTAACTCTTACTGGAAATAATGGTTTGTGGGGAAAACATTTGATTGAAATACTGATTATATTTAATAGAGAGAGGTTGTTTCGTTAGCTAAATTTAGACTGACTAAATGAACACACTTATTTTTATTCTTCCAGAATAAACCATGAAATAATCTCTTTAAAATGGTGATTATCTTATGCTACTGCTTTCCCCTGGAATGTAGGTCATTATATTTTTGAGTGGCCATGTGCAGTTCAGTAAATAGGCTGGTGCTCAGTTTCAATTTGAATACTGCCTGCAAGAATCATGTAGCAATGAAGAAAAAAAAAAAACCACGACAGGAAGCCTAAATTTGTCAGCTTCAGCTATGAAAAATTGGACACCATTTGTTGCTTCTTTGTATTTTAGTTATATTGGTTACTGGCTCAAGAAGCTGAAGTGTTAGTGTGTAGTTGATAGCAGGCAAACAGTGTGAGGGTGTGCCAGAGGTGCTTTTTTTGCACTGTTTGCTTTAGCCTTGAGGTAGAACAAGCTGCTGCACTTAAACTAGTTGTCTGACATCCTAGCAGGCTACTGAGTAAGTCTGTTTGCCAGAACTTGATGCATAAATGTGATCATTATTACTACTTTTTATGAGATAGACAAGAGGACTGATAGCAGGCTAGCACAGGATCATTGGAAGGGATCTCTAGAGATCTAGAGGTCCAAGCCCCTTGCCAGAGCAGGGGCACGTAGGGCAGGTCACACAGGAGCACATCCAGGCAGGTTTAATGCAACTCCACAGCCTCTCTGGGCAGCCTGCTCCAGGGCTCCAGCACCCTCATGGCAAAGAAGTTTTGCCTTGTATTGAGGTGGAGCTTCCTGTGTTCCAGCTTGTACCTGTTGTTTCTTGTCCTATCACTGGGCACCCCAGTTAGTACTTCTTGTTTCTTCTGTTACTGGGCGCCACTGAAAAGAGCCTGGCACCTTCATCTTGACGCCCACCACTCCAGGTATTTATAGACATTGACAAGATCCCATCTCAACCTTCTCCAGACTAAACAGTCCCATCTCTCTCAGTTCAAGGCTTCACAGCTCTCAGCTGGACTTTTTATTTCAAAGCTGTACTTTTTGGAAGGAGATAGGGAGGAGAAAGGTTAACTTCTTTTAACTGACAGAAAATAAACTATTTCCTTAAGTTGGTTAGACACTAATTGGATTAGGTAGCATTGATTATTCTTGCTATTGACATAAATCAGCATGTCAGCAAGAGGCATGCCTGCTCATGTAATTTGTTCTTCAACTGATGTATTACACTACTAGTTTGCTGTGTGGACAAATCTCAGTCCTGAATAATTGTTTAGATCATTGTTAAAAACAATTCCCTCAAACATACTTTTAACTCTGTTTTGGCTGGGTGTAGCTTGTCCTCTATGGCTTTTCCTGCTCAAAGTGCACAAATAAAAGGATGTACCAGACTAGATGGAAGGTGTCCTTTGCAGCTTATGTGATGTATTTTTACTTCTCTGGACTGATACTTCATCTGCTGTTCATCATGTAAATTTCAGGGGTTCAGATCAGTGGGTTTGTTTTGTTCTTAAATGTTGTTCTTATCTTCCTTCCTGCCTGTGACTTGCAGTGATCAGTGATCTCTGCTGGAGAGGTGGTGCTTCTCCACCAACTGCTTCCTTCCCTGTGTCATGCTCTAGTTAAGTACCAACCACATGCCTACCATTCCTCTCAAGGGTTCTTCACCTTGATGACCTTAAAGGTAAGATAAATAAACCCAGTATGTTGCCTGAAAAGACTCCAAACTATGAATCTTTGTAACACTTAAGTGGTTCAGTGGCTTGTGCATAATCTAGAGATTCAAGTCGTGACAGCTGTTTCTCTCACTATTCATAACATGCTGTGTTTCAAGGTGCTGCTTAAAATCAGTTTAAGAAGACGTGGATGTGGTATGGTTTTGAAGGAGAGCAGGCATTTTCTTGTTTATGCAGTTCTCTTTTGATTCTGCTTTCCTTAAATTGTTATTCTTTGGCTTAAGATTGACGTGTAAGAACAGTTTGCAAACCTCTGTATCTAGGCACCCAGTACAACAGCTGAAAACAGTTTCCATCCATGAACAGACTAATTATTTTCTGTTGCCTACATAATCGAGGTTTGCTTTCACAGAGGAGACAGTGTTGCCAAAATAAGCTGTGTGGTTACTTTCTAGTTGTAGGTTGGTTGTTTTTTTTTTGGTTTTTTTTTTTTTTTTTTTTAAATAGTTTTGCTTGTTTATTGTTTTCTTTTGTTTTCCTTTGGAAAAAAAAAAAACCTTCTTTTAATAACATTGTTTTTTGTAGAAATTAGAAGAATTTTTGTATACATAAGTATGTATTAAAAATGTAATGATACAGCAGTTGTGTCTCTCTATGAGGTTGATTATAATCTTGGGAAACAGTATCAGTAAGCCAAGTAAATGCTTGCTTGTTTGTTTTTCCTGTATATCCTTTACTTAGGTCTTCACTGCCAAAGATAGAGACTGGCAAACAATTTATAGGTCATTAAAGAGGAGTTAGCGTGAACGTAGATAAAATCATACAATCAACCAGGTTGGAAGAGACCTCCAAGATCATCCAGTCCAACCTAGCACCCAGCCCTATCCAGTCATCTAAACCATGGCACTAAGTGCCTCATCCAGGCTTTCCTTGAACACCTCCAGGCATGGTGACTCCACCACCTCCCTGGGCAAATCACTGTCTCTGTGAAGAACTTCCTCCTAACATCCAGCCTATACTTCCCCTGGCACAACTTGAGACTGTGTCCCCTTGTTCTGTTGCTGGTTGTCTGGGAGAAGAGACCAACCCCACCTGGCTACAACCTCCCTTCAGGTAGTTGTAGACAGCAATAAAGTCACCCCTGAGCCTCATACTCTCTAAAGGTTACACAGAGAAGATGAGATTAAGGATAAAATTATGGTGCTGCCCTTGTCAGATTTAAATAAACTGATTTGATGACACTTAGGATTTTCTTCTGCTGTGTGGCCACTCAGAGAAGAGTTTTTGGGAAGATGGTCAGCAGTACTGCTTCAATGTGGAGTCACCATCCCTGGAGATGTTCAAGAAGAGACTGGATGAGGCACTCAGTGCCACTGTCTAGTTGATTGGACAGGGCTGGGTGCTAGGCTGGACTGGATGACCTTAGAGGTCTCTTCCAACCTGGTTGATTCTATGGTTCTATGAACATATGATGTAGTAAGGACGTTTAAAAAGTTCACAGAAGCACAGAGTGTTAGAGATTGGAGGGGACTTCAGAAGATCATCCAGTCCAACCCCCTGCTAAAGCAGGATCACCTAGAGTAGGTCACACAGGAATGCATCCAAATGGCTCTTGAAAGTCTCTATAGAAGGAGATTCCACAACATCTCTGGGAAGTCTGCTCCAGTGCTCTGTTACCCTCACACTGAAAAACTGAGCAGGTTTTTCACATGGAACCTCCTATGCTCCAGCTTGCACCCATTGCCCCTTGTGCTGTCATTGGATGTCATTGAGAAGAGCCTGATTCTTTAGTCTTTCAGTGAAAAAGTGTTAAAAATGCTTCAGATGCACAAAGCTTTATCTTTGGTAGCTTTCTGGGGAAGGTATGCCTCAATTGTAGGATGGTTTGAATTGGAAAGGACCTTAAAGATTATGTAGATCCCATCCCCCTTCCATGGGCAGGGGTACCTCGTGTTAGACCTGATTTGCTCAAGGCTCCATCCAGCCTGCCTTGGCTTGGAGCCTCCACGTTTTCTCTGGACAACCTGTTCCAGTGCCTCACACTCTCACAGGGAAGAATTTCTGCCTAATGTCAAGTTAAGCTTATCTATCCATTTAAACCCATTACCTGTCTCTCTGTCAATTTATAGTAGTCCTGCCTTGGTAAGAAGTCCCACTCCAGCTCTCTCCTGCAGGCCTCTTCAAATACTGGAAGCAGCCTTAAGAAGGACATAGGAGTCAGGACTGTATGTCTGTTGTTAAAGTTAGCAGGCTCATGGGGTGGCAGCTATAGTAACACAGTTCTTGACACATGTCTTGCAAGTAGAATGGTGTGGTCACAGACACTTCTATGTGTGTCTCTCTGTGTGTCAGTGTCCAATTTCCAGTTCCCTAACTGGCAAGTGAGAATGTAACCACATCACTTCAGCAAACTAGAAATCTGAGTCATGTAGCATCTATGATTTCAAGTTCAGTCAGCTTAATGCTCTTTTTGCTGCATTATGTAGATCAAAAAAGGGGAGAAGTTTGCACTTTTCCATGTACGTTTGTGCTTCAGACATCTGCTAGCAGGAGTTGGATCTCTGCATTGCATCTTTGTCTTCAGAAAGATCCCAGAGAGTCTCTTGAGAAACTTTACTTCTGCAAACAGGTAAAAGTTACCTACCAGTGTCTTATTTGGGGTTTGAAAGGCTGTCTTTAATACAGGACCTGATTTCAGTTGTCTGATGAAACAAAGTATGAATTAGCTTACTCCTGATGGCCTTCTTTCAAAAAGGCAAGAAGCTTCCTTTTAAAACATGTTTCTTGTTGCTTTCTGCAAACAGATCAACATTTGTCTTGCTTGTTTATTGTCTTTTCAGAACTCTATGTTTCATTTCTTGGTTGGTTAATTGTGGGTTAAAATGATACTTTCTTACTCAAACCAATAGGAACAACTAACACTTGAGTAGCAATTTGGGAATACGTATTGGGCACAGACTGGAAGTGCACCCAAAAATGTCTCCTGACAGGTTCATGTAAAAACTCAAATGGCTTTTGGGGAACAGTTTGAGGAAGTTTTTTAATTTAATCAAGTCTGAAGTGCAGCTCCCCTCTGGAAATTCAATGAGCTCTACCTATTTGTTCTTTTTAACTTGTAATAGTAGACCCTCTCTGTTGCCTGCAGTGTCCTGCCATGAGCTGCTCTGCCCAGCAGTCCCACAGACATACCAGTCTGAAGGTGTTTGTGTTTCTGTATGTGATGTGATTTTGCAGCTGTGTATTCAGTACAAAATGGATAGATAGGAGCATTCCTGTCCTGTATCTCTTACTCTTGATTCATTGCAGAATCTGCTTGGGTCTTGCAAAGTTGCTGTTCATAGAATCATAGAATCAACCAGGTTGGAAGAGACCTCCAAGCTCATCCAGTCCAACCTAGCACCCAGCCCTATCCAGTCAACCAGCCCATGGCACTAAGTGCCTCATCCAGTCTCCTCTTGAACACCCCCAGGGATGGTGACTCCACCACCTCCCTGGGCAGCCCATTCCAATGCCAATCACTCACTCTGTGAAGAACTTCCTCCTAACATCCAGCCTATACTTCCCCTGGCACAACTTGAGACTCTGTCCCCTTCTTCTGTTGCTGGTTGCCTGGCAGAAGAGACCAACCCCACCTGGCTACAACCTCCCTTTAGGTAGTTGTAGACAGCAATGTGGTCACTCCTGAGCCTCTTCTTCCCCAGGCTAAACACCCCCAGTTCCCTCAGCCTCTCCTCACAGGGCTGTGCTCCAGGCCCCTCACCAGCTTCCTTGCCCTTCTCTGGACACCTTCCAGCACCTCAACATCTTTCTTGAATTGTTCTTCAGCGACTTTAGCCACTGAGACTACTTTATGAAGAGGGCTGCAGTGAACCTGGGATGCCTTTCTGGAATGGAGTGGGGAAGCTCCTAGGTTTGGGCCTTCTAAAGCTAGGTGCTGTACAGATGTGTAGTAAGTTCCAGTCTCTGGTCCCAATCCACTTATATTCCAGCACTGACATTCTAGGTAGTGTAGCTTAGTTAGCTTTTCTCCAGGGCTCTGTATAAGCAAAGCACTGGAACTGAAGTAAAGCAGAGAGATGGAGTAACTTGCCCAAAAGTGCACAATAGACCTCAGAGCAAAGCAAAAGCTTTCTTCAGTCATTGTAGGATCCCTACAGCTTAAGATCTTTTCTGAAACAAAAGCTGCTTCCCCTTCTAAAACTGGGTAAATCCTGATTGATTACTGTGTACTTCCAAAATCCTTTGGCCTGCAAATGTTTGTCAGAAAGCCTTTTCTGAAATGGTTACTCGACAGAATTTTAATCTTTTATCATGGTAGGCTTTATTTAGCTGAGTTTAGAAGAATTTTCCCCTGTGTATTTGTTGCATTATTTCTGAAGTTATTTCTCCATGTGGTATTTCTTCATCAAAGTGTAGAGGAAAAAGTATCTTCTCTATAGGAAGATCATGGCTCTTGAAGACACTTACTTTGTAGAAATCACTTCCTTGCAGTACTTCCCAATACTTCCCAGTAGCTCTTACTGTGGAGAGAACTTTCAAAGTACAATTTGCTGTCATCTCTCTGAAGATCTGACTGGAAGAGCAGTGCTGACTCTTGGCTCTGGTGGTTTTGGAAACCACCATCTGGTCTGATAGAGCAGCATTGGCAAAACAGAAGGTGGGTTCACATCTCTTCATCTGGATCTCCACTGCACCAGCAGCTTAGACTAAGATGCTGGATGTCATGCAAGTGACTGAGGTGCATTATGTTTGCTGACTTCCCTGGCCCTGACTGTCACCCCTTTCTGTTGTTTACTGCCCTCCCAGTAGTTTTAAACTGATAAAGCCCGCAGTGTACCCAGGTGGCCAGGAGATCCAATGGCATCCCAACCTGGATCAGCAGCAGTGTGGCCAGTAGGACAAGGGAGATTATTCTGCCCCTATACTCAGCACTGGTCAGGACACACCTTGGGTCCTGTGTCCAGTTCTAGGCCCCTCAATTCAAGAGAGATGTTGAGATACTGGAATGTGTCCAGAGAAGGGCAAGGAAGCTGGTGAGGGGCCTGGAGCACAGCCCTGTGAGGAGAGGCTGAGGGAGCTGGGGGTGTGCAGCCTGCAGAAGAGGAGGCTCAGGGCAGACCTCATTG
>WAAF01000868.1:83257-102524 GCA_013400475.1 Tricholaema leucomelas
TTCTATGATTCTTAAATCTCTTTCCTCAGTATTCAGAGACAACATTCAGCTCCCGAACTGGCTGCTGGTAAATTAATGTCAGGGAATAGCAGACTGCACAACTGTCTATGTGTTCTGACTAATGCAGTCAAGAATCAATTCCCATGTTCTTAACTTTCATCTTTTCCTCAGAAAGGGTGATCAAAACAATCAGACTTATTTCTTAGTGTAGTAATGGAGGTCTGTTAGGCTTTCTATGTGTCTAATGGGTTCTTTACCTTTTGGGGGAAAAAGGGGAGTTCCTGTGTATAACACAGTAATGAGTAAAAAAGGAGTCAGTCTGTGATAGCACTGAAGGGAAATGTCATAACCATCTGCTGACTTGAGGTGACTGGAAAGTCCAGAATACACAAGTCTCTTGTTAGTGAAGAATAAAAAACCCCTTCAGATGTTCTGCTCCTTCCCTTCCCCAAGTAACTGTAATGCATAGTTCTTTCTGAGAGGTTGATAATCTTTTTACTACTGCATTTTCTAAGAAGTGCTTAACTGAAGTATCAGATCATGGGCCTTATAATGTGAAAATAGAAACCTTTTCCCTCTAAGAAGCTTATAACTTAAGATGGTATAAATCTCAGCAATTTTCACAGTTTAACTCTGCCATAAACTTTACTCAGGTTGCTTAATTCAAACAATGACTTCACGATGTTGCATACTTCATTTGTCTCTGCCATTAAGAACTGTTTTTTGGTGAAAGAGTGATCCTTAAGATGGTGTGTGTAAAGGTTTTACCTTCTAAAGAGCGTGTGATGGGAATGGAGGAGAAGATGAGCAGTCTGCTCACTCTGGAGATTTTCTTTTTAGTACACCTATTTTCCACAAACGATCTAGAGCACTGCTATCAATTTTGCACGTGGCAAGGTCTCTAGCATGGACATCAAGAGGTTGTCTGAGTGGTTTGTAGACTTGTTCTTGTGACTGTGCATGTGAGCTAAGGACTGCAAAACTGCCTTCTTCTGGTTGTGGCCTTCACTTTCTGAGTGGCTGACCCATTTCTGTTCCTCTTCTGCTACTACACTGAAACTAGTGTGGCTTTGCTTTGACTGAGATGGGAGAGAGGCATTCACCTGAGTTACCCTGATGGCAGGCTGGAGTGGGCTATAATGAATGGCTGGAAGTAGAGGTTCTGGGAGGAAGGTATGTCTGCACTGGATGTGGTGTTTTAAGCTGATTGGAAAGGCAAGCTTGGAGTGCTCTCTTAAAGACATAAAAAGCCTTGCAGCCAGATGTCATTACAAGAATGTGTGTGGTATGCTTTTAAATGTCTGATATGAATGAGAAGCTCCTTGTGGTCATCTAATATTTGTAGTATTTCCTTTGTCCTTCAGATAAAAGCTTAGGAAGTAGGAATTCTCTGGAGCTGCCTTTATCCACATAGGGCAAGACAAATACTTTCTACAGCAGCATACTTCTCTAGTTGCAGTACTGCATTTTTCTTTGGCTTTGCAAATTTAATTTTTTCCCTGGCTTCATTATAAAAATATTGCTACAAAAAGCTTTTTCTGGTTCACAGCCTGGCTGTCAGTTCTTCCTTCACTGCAGAAAGAGGGACCAATGGTGTGCTAGTGTTAACAACTTGCATTTGTCTTCTCTTAATTGATACAGTAAAGAATCATCTTGTGTTTGAGCTCCTGTGTTATTCTCCCATAAGGAAGCATGAAAAATAGGCTTAAATAGACTAAACTTTCCCTATGGGCACAGGCTGAGAGAGTTGTGCCGGGGGAGGTCTAGGCTGGATGTTAGGAGGAAGTTGTTGGCAGAGAGAGTGATTGGCATTGCAATGGGCTGCCCAGGGAGGTGGTGGAGTCACCGTCAAACAAAGCCTGGCTGAGGCACTTAGTGCCATGGTCTGGTTGATTGGACAGGGCTGGGTGATAGGTTGGCCTGGACGCTCTTGGAGGTCTCTTCCAACCTGGTTGATTCTATGATTCTAAGAGAAGGCTTCTGGGAGACTTTAGGCTAGATCTTGGTAAGAAGTTCTTCAGTATGAGGGTGATGAGACTCTGAAACAGGTTTTCCAGGGGAGGCTGTGGCTGCCTCTTCCTTGTGATGTTTGAGGCCAGGTTGGATGAGGTCTTGAGCAGCTTGAGTCTAGTTGAGACGTGTCCCTGGGCATGGTGGGGAGGTTGGAGTAGATGATCTCTGAGGTCCCTTCCAACCTAAGCCATTCTGTTAAACACAGCTGAGGCACTGCAGCTGAGGGAGAGGAGATTTAGACTAGACCTGAGGAAGAATTTCTTCAGGATGAGGGATTTGAGACTCTGGAGTAGGCTGCCCAGGGAGGCTATGGCTGCTTCCTTCCTTGGGATGTTCAAGGTCAGGTTGGATGAAGCCTTGAGAAGCTGAGTCTAGTTGAGAGGTGTCCCTGGGTATGGTGGAGAGGTTGGAGTAGATGATCTCTGAGATCCCTTCCTATCTAAGCCGTTCTGTGAAACCTTAGAGCAGTACCTGAAGGGGGTCTACAAGAATGCCAAGAAGGGGCTTTTTACAAGTGCTTGTGGTTACAGGATGAAGTAGAGTGGATTGAAGCTTGCAGAGGGCAGGTTTAGACTGGGTATTAGAAATAATTTCTTTACAATGAGGCTGGTGAGACACTGGAATGGGTTGCCCAGGGAGGTTGTGGATGTTTCCTCTCAGGACATGTTCAAGGCCAGGTTGGATGAGGCCTTGAGCAACCTGGACTAGTGGAAGGTGTATTTGGGGTGCACAATTCTATGTCCTTTTAGGGGTTTCCTGAAGTTCTCTGATAGTGGATCTCTGCTTTTGAAATTAATACGGAGTTTGAGCTAGACCTGTTCCAGTGTTTGAGAACCCTTTCAGTGATGGAGTTTCTTCTAATATCCACCCTTGGTGCAACTGGAGTCCATTTCACAAAATCAGAACATTATGGGTTAGAAGGGATCTCAAAAGATCATCTAGTTCAACTTCACTCTTGATTTGTTATGAGGGAGGAGAGACTGACCCCTACCAGGCTCCAGCCTCCTTTCAGGGAGTTTTGGGGAGCAATGAACTTTCTCCTCAGCCTCCTCATTCCCAGCCTAAACAAGCCCACTTCCCTCAGCTGCTCCTCTCCAGACCTGTTCTCCAGACCCTTCATCAGCTTTGTTGCCCTCTCTGGGTAATCCTTCAGCACCTCAATGTCCTTGGAGTGAGGGGCCCAAATNAAGCTTCATCCAGCTCCACCCCCCTGCCACAGGCAGGGACACCTCCCACTAGAGCAGCTCGCCCAACAAGATGTCAACAAGATACTCAAGGTGTGGCCTCTCCAGTGCCAAGTAGAGGGGCTTGAGTATAAAGCTCTTCAGTTATTGTTTGATTTCTATCTATCATAGCCTAAAACTGAGCTATGTTAGGGAAAGGGAAAATCTTGCTGCAGAGCTGCCTGTGTAAATCATTTTGGCAAGACAAGCCTTTGCAAAAGCAAAACCATGTTGACTGTAATTTCATAACTGATAAAAAATATTTTTGTTTTGAAACTAATTTAGTTCCCACATCTGGGTTTTTTTTTTTTGGTCTGAAGTTGCTAAACTACTTCTTGTGGCTAGCCTGTGAAGTAGTCACAGAGCTACCTGGGTTGGAAGAGATCTTTAAAAGTCATATTGTCCAATTCCCCTGCAGTGAGCAGGGATGTCCTTAACTAGATCAGGCTGTCCAGATCTCTGTGGAGCCTCATCGTGAATATCTCCAGGGATGGGGCCTCACCTACCTCTCTGGGTAACCTATTCCAGTGCTTAACCACCTTCATTGTATGCTTCTTCAGAACGTGGGGAGCTCACATATCTGTCTTTTTGTGCTGCTCTTGTTCCCTAGAGTTAGACCACCATTCTTTTCTTGATCACTGTGTGTTTTGGAATTTTGACTGAGAAGCAGGCATGGCACAGCTCTGCATTTTGGTGCTGCTGTGAAGCACAGTGTGGAGCTAAACCTGTCCTTGGTCACCTGTTGTTGCAGACCTTTGCTTGAGCTGCTCCTCTTGGGACACTTTCCAGCCTTGCAAAGGTGACAGTAACAGTGTTTCCTCCTGTTCTCTATGTTAGTCTTATCCCCACCTTGATAACTGCGTCTGGTTCTGGAGCCCCTATTACAAGAAAGAGATGGATGTGCTGGAATGCATCCAGAGAAGGGCTGTGAGGGCAATCAGAGGCCTCTGCTATGGAGACAGACTGAAGGAGTTGGGGCTGTTCAGTCTGGAGAAGAGAAGGCTCCAAGGAGACCTTATTGTGGCCTTCCAGTATCTGAAGGGGGCCTACAAGAAAGCTGTGGAGGGACTTTTTAGGATGTCAGGTAGTGATAGGACTAGGGGGAGTGGAGCAAAATGGGAAGTGAGTAGATTCATATTGGATGTTAGGAAAAGGTTCTTCATCATGAGGCTTGTGAGACACTGGAACAGGTTGCCCAGAGAGGTGGTGGAAGCCTCATCCCTGGAAGTTTTTAAGGCCAGGCTAGATGGGGTTCTGAGCATCCTGATCTAGTGTGAGGTGTCCCTGCCCATGGCAGGTGCATTGGAACTGGATCATCCTTGAAGTCCCTTCCAACCCTGATGATTCTGTGAATAAATCCCAACACTGCCAAAGCAGTGGCTTTTAAGATACTGAAATGGAGACAAACCCTATCTGGAAGTGTTCATACAGTCTGTCTAAAAATAGTTTTCTTCAACACTTTAAAAAGTCTAATATCCAGTGTTCTTCACTCCCTAAGAAAACAGGGAGCACATCTTGAATTAACACAGGTGGTCCTGTCTGTATTTGATGGCTACCTGCAGCAGCTGCCCTCATTCCCAAGTGTGGTGGGTTTGGTTCTGTATTGTTATATGTTCTCCTAATGTATTAGCTGATCATTATTTTTCCTTTGTTTTGTTTCCAATTTTATATTGATGTACTTTCTGTCAGATTCCATAATACTTGGAGGCTTTTGGGGTGTTAAGAGTTTTATTCAGTGGTGTGGTTAATTTTAACTCTGTTGTTGGCTTTTTTTGTTTGTTGGCTTGTTTGTCTTTTCTGAAAAAAGATGTGATTGTGGTTTAGAATCACCTTTGACTTTACCTGATATAGGTATAAAGAGTAATAAAAATTCTGCCATAATTGGTTGCTAAATATGTTTTGGTGTGGAGAGCATACACTTGAATACAGAGTTTTTGGCAAATCACTCTTCAGGCAGTCAGTCTCTTCACACAACCTACATGACACTCTGGGTAAGAGAGTGAGCTGTGTGAGGGAGAGCAAAGGGCAGGAGTTAGGAAGGTCAAGGGAGCAGGCTCTGAAAGATTAGAGACAGGGGAGGTGGAAGCTCTGAGGTCAACTTCCTCATGTGTTATCTATGCACATAGATAACAGCTACTGCTGTAAACTCATAGGATTTCTAAACACACTCCATCATACTTTTGGTTGGGAAAATATCCCTATCCCAATGAAATCAGAATTTGAGGATGTGCTAGTTTGAAGCTAGCTGGAATATTTTGGTGAGAAGAATTAGATGATAGGCTGTGAAAAGGAAACAGTGGTGATGTCTACTTCACTCACAGGCTTGCTGAGATGGATAAAAGTGAGAACATAAGTATAGGTAACACACTTGCTCTCTGGCTCTGGCTGATCGTGCTTTTCCCCTTAGCCTGCTGTTTAACTAATCCTACTGCTTTCTACTTGCCCTGGACGATTCTCCAAACTCATCTTGAATATAAGGCAAACTCTGGGATAAGGTAGAGGGGTGGAAAGGAGGTGGAAGAGTGGTTGGGAGCCCCTCCTGGGGACTCTTTTCTGGGAGGGCTGTTGTGTTTCTGTATAACCTTTTAAACTTGTATGTTTCTATCTATAGCTGTAGACATTGTAAAGATCTGCTTGTACATTGTGCTAAGCTGCAAATATAAAGCTTCATTCTTTAATTTCCAGCTTGGCTGAGTCTAGTCTGGGTGATTTCATAAGAGTGGAGGGGGAGGGGGGCAAGTAACACCTAAACCATCACAGAGGAATATATTATAATATCAAGTCTTTTAAGTATTATTATTCCACAGTAACTCCATGTTACACCTAATTAACAGCTTCATAACTAATTGTTTTGTGTTTTGTTTTTTTTTTTTTTCTTGTTAGGTTCTTGTAGCAGGAGGAGAATCCTGACCTGAGATGGAAGTCAAAACATCATTTAGCAAAGCCAGTAGGATTCCTGAAACTGTATCCACATTAATTAATGAAGACTTCGTTCTGGTTCATCAGCAGTCTGAGGACACTTCTGGAAAAGATGAAAAGCCTCAGCTGAAGGTTTACTATTGCTTTGTTTTAAATGTGTAGTAAGATTGGAATGGGCTGCCCAGGTGGTGGAGTTGCTGTCCCTGGAGGTGTTCCAGAAAAGCCTGAACGAGGCACTCAGTGCCATAGTCTGGTTGATTGGCCAGGGCTGGGTGCTAGGTTGGACTGGATGATCTTGGAGGTCTCTTCCAACCTGCTTGATTCTGTTCTATGATTCTATTCTATTCTATTCTATGATTTCTATTGGTGAAAAGACTGAAACTTCTCTGGAATAGAATAAGATCCTTTTTGCTTGAGGAGACTCTTAGACTGTAGTTTTTGCATTTGCTCATTACCAATGAAATGAACAGCTCAGATTTGCCTAATCTCTCCAAAAGTAGTAGTTCAGATTTTATTTTAGTAACTTCCTCAGGAATCAGCTTTATTAATGTTCTGTGGATTTGTACATTAGTAGAGGGCTAAAAGGTGCCTTTGAAAGAATAAGCTTCAGATTAAAGCTTGGGAAACATTATTTAGGGATCAGAGACTCTGTTGTTATCTTGAAAGAAGGATGGAATTAAGCTGCATAGGAACAGGCCACAGAGGATCTTAGTTTTTCATTTTGAATTAGCTTTTCCTACTTAGTGCTACCTTAGGCATGACTAAAACCTTTTCTAAAAGCTTTCTACCTCTAAATAGCAGAATAATTTAGCATTTGGGTGACAGCTGATGGGTTAATTACAAATGTCCCCACTTGAGTTGCAGTAGCTGATTTACTGGTTTGGTCTGCTTGGAACAATGGGAGTTTGTTCCCCTTGAAATGACAAGTAAGTACTTGGCTTGGCTTTGCACAACTGTTTGGTGGTTATTTACCACTGATAAATTGTGTCTGTAATTAAACACTAGCTGCTACTCCAGTAATTCTGGCTGAAAAGAAGCAGGGGAACTGGAGATAGAATCCATGATGATGATGATGATGGTTTGCCATGGGATTTTTTTGGTCTGAAAAACTTGTATTTATGAAAGGTTGCTTTTGTTTTTTCTTAGGGGACATGTCTCACCATTTTTTGCCATTTCCTTAGACCTACACCTCTGCTATGCGTGGGGCACTTGGTGAGCCAACTGAAATGGATTGGATATCTCTAAGAAAGACAATTTTCCTTTAAGGCTGAAATGCAACAAAGTCTGCTGATGTTCTGAAAGTCTGATCTTTTGCATGTAGGATCTCAACATGGTGAAGTCACCATCCCTGGAGGCATTCAAGAAAAGTCTGCATGAGACACTTAGTGCCATGGTCTAGTTGATTGGACAGGACTGGGTGCTAGGCTGGACTGGATGAGCTTGGAGGTCTCTTCCAACCTGGTTGATTGTATTGTTCTAACACACAAACCTGTTATTTTAAGAGGAGTCTGTAGTTTTTAGGTGGGTGGCTGTTGGATTAGCAGTGAGAATATAAGCATTATATGTAATGAGATGAGACACTGGATTATATTTGATGTGATTTCTTTAATCCTTAGTGTGGTGTTTCTCAACTTTTGCAATGAGTAAGACTTTGTCTTTGAAAACCAACATGAGTAGTAAAGCTACAAGTACCTTTAAAATATGTCATCTCCTTCTGCTTACAGGTCTTTTCAAATGAAGATGGTCAGCTGGAGAAGGCAATGGAAGAGATACTGAGGGATTCTGAAAAAGGCCAAAATAATTTCACTGCTCTCCAAGAAGGTTCAAGTGATGCAGGCAGCCAGGCAGCTGGGGATGACTCAGGAGGTCAAACAAATCAGCCATCTTTGCACCTTGTTTTAGACCCTTCTACTACAGGTACTGCTGAACTGCTTCCCACCTCAATCATATATGACTTTTTTGTCAGTGAGAGAGCACTGGAGCAGGCTGCCCATAGAGGTTGTGTTGACTCTCCTTCTCTGGGGACATTCAAAACCCACCTGGATGCATTCCTCTGTGACCTGCCCTAGATGATGCTGCTCTGGCAGGGAGGTTGGATTGGATGATCTTTCAGTGTCCCTTCCAAAACCTAACATTCTGTGGTTCTGTGATCTTTGAAGATACTAAAACTCAACTGTACAGGGCCCTGAGTAGCCTGATCCACTTCTGAAACCAGCCCTAATCTAATCTGCTCTGTGTTTGAGCAGGAGTTAAAGCAAGATGACCAGCAGAGGTCTCTTCCAAACTGGATTGCTCTGATTCCATACTTAATGAATTTTTGTTTCACCTCTGCTTTTGTTTCTCAAATGTCAGAAAACTTTTTAAAAGCCTACCAGAGAACAACAATAGCAGCACAGTTCCCTAAAGCTTTCTCTTCATAGTAGTGTGATAGTAGAAAAAGAACACTTCTGCTGAACAGAGGATCAAAGAAATACCTTTTTTGTTTTCTCCAGCTCCCTGCTGATTTCATGCAGTTAGTGGAGCTATCCCAGGAATATGAACCACATTCAGTAATTCTATAGAAACTCCAGGGATAAAGACAGAGGAGCTTTAGAGGCATCCTCAGACAAAATGATGAGTAGGAACTAGGAGGAGGTGTAAGCAAACCCAAGAAAAAATATGTGGGGAATGAAATTTAAAGAAAAAAGTGTGTTCTAGTGCTGCTTAAGAGTCAGAAGAGAATTTGGCCCTGTACCAGACAAAACTCAACTGAGATGGACTTTGGTTTTCCATGTCCATTCTCAGGAAAAGTGGGTGATTTTGTTCTAGAACTCCCTGAGCAAACCAGATGTAAGGATGAAAGGTTAAACAAATGCTTTGTTCCTTTTCAGAAGTCTCGGCACCACGACCATCTTCTCCCCTGGAGCCCCTGGAAGAGGACAGCGTCTTGTTTAACAAACTGACTTACTTAGGTTTCACCAAGGTGTCTGCCCCTCGAAATGAACCAGAAGCTCTACATGCTATGGCAAACCTGAGATCCTCAAGTCAAGCCCTTTTACCTGTAACACTTTATGTTCCAAACATTCCAGAAGGCTCTGTAAGGTAACATACATGTTTTTTGGCTGCATACTAACACATAAAAGGTGGATTCTGACTTTGTTCCTCGCACAGGGAGGTAGAATTGCTGGATTTAAGCTCAAGGTTTGTGCTTGGAGACAATTCTTTTTGAGAGCTTCCTCTGAAGCGAGAAATGACACATTCAAATTGACCATGCAGTACATAGTTGTTTTTACCTGTTGCCATACAGTGTCAACAAAAGCATTTCTACCTGCATCTATTCAAATATGATAGGAAGAGATAGATTGGAAAGGGAGACCTCATCATGCCTGTTTTCTCTAAATCTCCCTACATGCAGCCATTCAAATATGATAACAAGAGGGAGACTGGGAGACCTCATCATGCCTGTTATCTCTAAATCTCCCTACCTACAGCCATTCAAATATGGTAATAAGAGATAGACTGGAAAAGGAGACCTCATCGTGCCTGTTTTCTCTAAATCTCCCTACCTGCAGCCATTCAAATATGATAACAAGAGATAAACTGGAAAGGAAGACCTCATCATGCCTGTTATCTCTGAATCTCCCTACCCGCAGCCATTCAAATATGATAACAAGAGAGAGACTGGGAGACCTCATCATGCCTGTTTTCTCTAAATCTCCTACCTGCAGCCATTCAAATATGATAACAAGAGATAAACTGGAAAGGGAGACCTCGTCATGCCTGTTTTCTCTAGATCTCCCTGGTCTGTAAGCATCTACAAAGTAAATATGTTAAGACAGTGGTGGTCTTTCAGGCCTTGGGTTAGCTGAAGAGGGGACTTGATGTAGTCTTTATTTCTAGACATTGCTGTATTAAATCCAAGTCTGAGGGATATGGAGGATAGATTTCTTTCTTTTCATGTGTTCCACCTATGTATTGACTATCATCTTGCAGAGAAAGCTCTTCAAGCATGTAGATCAAGTTTCTTCTGTTTTGTTCTTTGAACCCTGTTTGAAATTTCATTGAGGTTATGGCAAGATTTCATTTAAATTGGGAAATTAGACTGCATCCTTCTATAATGGCTCTTGGCTTTTCATGAATGATTTCACAGCAGTGCTGGTCATTGCTATTGCACAGTCTAGAGCCACTGTATTTGTCTGTATTATGGAGTGTTAAAGGAGTCAATACTACAACCAGAAACATTTATATCTGACATTTGCAAAGCCTGATATTCCTGCTCCTACTGCCCCTTGCCTGTACTTGAGTTTAGTAGTAAAGAGAGTTTAGATATTTATCAGATTGCAGAATAGCCTTTTGAGTAGGTCTGGTTGTTTTACTGAGCTCTGATCATCCCATTTCCTTTCCTTGACAGAATCATCAATCAATCAAACAATACAGAGATAGCTTCTTTCCCAATCTACAAGGTGTTGTTTTGTGTGCGTGGGCAAAGCGGGACTTCAGAGAGCGACTGTTTTGCATTTACTGAAAGCAGCTGTGGAACAGAAGAGTTCCAGATCCATGTGTTCTCCTGTGAGATTAAAGAGGCAGTAAGTATTAGATGTTATACAGGAACTAGTGAAAAAGGCTACAAGTGGTGTTGCAAGAAGTTATTGTAGAGGTGGAAGTGGTATATAATGCCTTGAAAAATCTGTGAACACATCTATGAGTTTCAGAGAATGTGCATATGGGAATACTAATGTAATTTAACTTTGGCTTTTAGTGTTTCAGTGAAATTCTAAAGCACACTGTAATGTGAAGATGTAGGAAACCTAAGGTTAAGACAAATAGTCTGTTTTTTCAGGCCTCATTTGGGTAGGTTTCAGACTAAAGCTGCAGCATCGACCTCAGGAACTACAGAAAATCATTTTGCAGCGCTCTGTCCTAGATGTTTTTGGAAGAATTGTGGGGTACTGTGGGAGAAAAGGATTTCCTAGAGTGGAAAACTAGAGGCTGAAAAAGAGGAAGTCTTGGATTTTGTCCTCTGCAAAAGCAGGCTGCAAGTTGTTAAATGCACAACCTGAAAAGTGCATTATTCTGGTTCGCTAATGAGCTGCATTCCTCATCTCTTCATATAGAATAACTTGGTGGGCATTACATGAGCAGAGAACGTGACATGAATGGGAACAGGAGATGTTGGTACTGAATTTGCTTAGTGATTAAACACCAGCTGGAATGTTTTGTCTTAAATCAGGCATGCTTTGTGTTCAGTATGAGAGGCAAGTGACAGTAATTTGATGAGCTTCAAACCCACATTCACAGACTGCATCAGTTTGGAGGGGACCCACAAAGGTCATGTTGTCCAATCCCCCTGCAGTCAGCAGGGACATCTCCAAACACATCCCTGGCAACCTGCTCCAGTATTTTACCACTGTCTTTGTAAAGAGCTTCCTCCTAATGTCTGACCTAGATCTCCCCTGCTCAGTTTCAAACCCTTGCATCCCATCCTATCACTACAAGCCCTTCTAAACAGTCCTTCCCCGGCCTTCCTGTAGGTCCCCCTCAGATACTGAAAGGTATCTCTAAGGTCTCCCTAGAGCCTTGCCTTCTCCAGGCTGACAGAACTGGGGCTGCTCAGCCTGTCTTTGTAAGAGATACATGCCAGAACACCATGACTTGGTGTTCTGTTCTGCTTAAAATCATGAATGTCTTAAAATCATTCTGTCTCTCTGCAGGTCAGCCGAATTTTATACAGCTTCTCGACAGCATTCAAGAGGTCTTCCAAACAAGCATCTGAGCATGTTAAGGACTTTGCTCTTCCTACTCCGGATAGTGATGTGTACACTTTCAGTGTTTCCTTAGAAGTCAAAGAAGATGATGGAAAAGGGAACTTTAGGTAATCTGAATGGAACATAGAAACTCTTTGAAAGAACACCTGGAGGTGTTCAAGGCCAGGTTGGATGAGGTATTGAGCATCTGGTGAGGTTGGAGTAGGTAATCACTATGGTCCCCTCCAATCTAAGTCATTTTATGAAAGAAGCATCTAGCTACTCTTAGAATGCTCAGCTGTTGTCTTGCAGTAAAACTGGTTGGATCTCTTTTCATAAGGAGATTTGTTATAAAAGGAAGCTGTTGCTTTGCTTTCAGCTGGCTTCTGAAAGGTATGCTCAGGGTAGGCCTGTGTACATGCAAAATATAGTAGGAAGCCTGATAAACCAATTTTCTTGAGTAAATACACAGTCTAGTAGTCTCTCCTTTCTTAAAGAAGCTAAGGAGTTTGAAATGTATTGATGATTTAGGAAGTGTAAACTAAGAATTACAGGGGACAGGAGACCAAAGTATTCTTTGCCTAACAGATAATTCAAGATTTTTTGGAATGGAAGTGAGATTTGATAATAAGAGTTAATTCTCTGAAAAGGTTCTGTATATTTTTTACTTCAGCCTACATATTGTACATTTTATGTTTTTTTAGCCCCCTAAGTACTCCAGGCAGTACTGGACATGTTTGTCTGATAAATTCCCCAGGCAGGCAGCACAGTAAGTGCTACAGTCTGGTTTTCTTCAGTGCCAGTTTACTAACTTGTGAGTAAAGGATGAGAAGATCTCTCAGATGAGCTGAGCCATTAATAGTTTAAGTGGCCTGTTGCTCTCTTCTCTGTATTAAACAGTTCATGTTCTGTACCTGTGCTTAAGAAACTTATTTCTTTATTCTTGCAGCCCTGTGCCAAAAGATAGAGATAAATTATATTTCAAGCTTAAACAGGGAATAGAGAAGAAGGTGGTGATTACAGTTCAGCAGCTCTCTAACAAAGAACTGGCCATTGAAAGGTAAGATTCTTGTAAAATTAGGACAGGACATTAATGTACTTTTCTTGCCCTGCATGTTATGGAACAGAAAAAAACTCTCAATGGTAACACAGGAAATATTATGCAGCATAATTAATTTATAGGTATGCAGTACAATTTTAAGTTCCTTTTGAAGTATTAGTGTGGTTTTGTTTTCTTCAGGTTAAAACACAAAACACAGCCTTTAAGACTGAAACATTCTTGGGTTTTTTGTCTTTTGAATGTGATGTTAGTATGCTTATGACACTCAAAGGCTTTTGCTTTTGCTTTCTGTTGTTTTTCAGTAGTGTGAAAAATGAATTAGGTATAATCTTGCATTACCAACATCTCATTGTTTAGGAAAAGTTACCTAGTTAAGGTTGTGTGAATTATGTTAATCCTTGGAGCATACTAATCTGCTTGATCCTGTACTGGAACACTTGGGTTTGGATGCAGCCTGCGGGTTAGAAGCAGCAAGCTTTTGGTGGAGTCTTCAAGATGAGTAGGATTTATTTGTAGTTTCGTTAGAGCATCATCCTGATGTTTCTTTTCAAATGATGGTGAAAAGCTCAGGAATAGTTGATGATACACATTGTATTTCCTGGGAGTTATGTGAAGGGGATCCCTTTTGGGCTGTCTAATCTGACCTTTTGAACAAGGTATTTGCACAGGAAGTGGCCTGTGCATGTGAAGACTAACCATTAATGGATATATTCATTAACAGCAAACTCTTGCTGCTACAATAGTGGTGGTGGTGTATTAATTGAAAATAGGAAAGCCACCAGATGGCAATCTTAGCAAAAGAGTAGCAATAGATGGAATCAATTTTAGTGGAAAGGAAACTCAGGATAAACAGGAGAATCAAGTAGAAAATGCCACAATCCTCCCAGACCCTCACACCGATCTCTTGACTTGATTTCAAGCTCTTATTGTAGAAATGAAACTAAAGTTTCATTTAAAGTACTGTGTCCAGTTCTGGCCTCCTCAATTCAATAAAGATGTTTAAACACTGAAATGTGTCCAGAGAAGGGTGAGGAAGCTGGTGAGAGGCTTGAAACACAGCCCCGTGAGGAGAGGCTGAGAGAGCTGGGTTGTTTAGCCTGGAGAAGAGTCGTCTCAGGGGTGACATCATTGCTCTCTACAACTACCTGAAGGGAGGCTGTAGCCAGGTGGGGTTGGTCTCTTCTGCCTGCCAGGCAGCCAGCAACAGAAGAAGGGGACAGAGTTTCAAGTTGTGGCAGGGGAGGTCTAGGCTGGATGTTAGGAGGAAGTTGTTGGCAGAGAGAGTGATTGGCATTGGAATGGGCTGCCCAGGGAGGTGGTGGAGTTGCCATCCCTGGAGGTGTTGAAGAAAAGCCTGGATGAGGCACTTAGTGCCATGATCTAGTTGATTGGCCAGGGCTGGGTGCTAGGTTGGACTGGATGATGTTGGAGGTCTCTTCCAACCTGCTTGATTCTATGATTCTGTGATGCTAAAATTTTAGAGAAGGAGGATGTGGCAGAAGTTTTTAATCCTCATTCTTTTATGTGGTAAAATTGTGCTTTTGCTGCTCACTGGCTTTAAAAATAAAATGCTATTTTCCATGTATTTTTAACTCAAATGCTTTTGGCTTTGGAATTCATTTAACAAATAATGAATTTTTAAAAGCATTTCTGAATAGCATTTGATTGTTGTTTCCCCCCTGTGCAGCTTTCTAAGGAAGTGACCTTCCTTAGAAATGATCTAGGCCTGAGCAGGTAAAGAAATCATGTTCATTCTTGTCTCCTAGGTTTGAGCCCTGTGTGGCAGTACCCAGTTCCACAATATGAGGTGTCAAATCTCAGGTGTTAACATTCTGGTTAATGATTGAAGGCAATAAAAAGTTGTTCTGAAGAGTGAAACAGGCTTTTTCTCTGAGAAATGAGGGGACAGGCTCTCAGTACACCAATTAAGTATTCTACCATCATAAAAGAGAGTTAATACCAAGTGATGTAGGTATAGCTTGGGTTAAAGACTGGGGATCTTAGAACTGATGAACTGAATGTGATTGGTTGCTTAGTAGTACTGGAAACTCTTAAAGATCATATTAGCATCTTAATACCATCAGCCTTGTCTGTGGGTAGCATTTGCATTTATATAACTGCAAGTATGTGTTAGTGAAGAGTAATTTCAGTTCTTTTTTTGTAGGTCTAGAAACTGATTGAATTTAAACATAGTAGTGCACCTGCATATAGCTGCTTGGTAGCCAGCTGTTAAATGCATAAACCCCAATATGTCAGAAAGGCAACAAGACTGAGGCTCACAGTCTGTGCAAGTCGTTTTGAATCCTGGGTGTGTGGTTCAGCTTCCTCAAGTTGGAGGCTGAATGTGTTGAGAGGTGTTTGTGTAAAATACACCTCCTCTGCAAGTGAGGGTTCTGAATTCATTTGAACTCATTCGACTGTTTCAACTTGGTGGAAACAGAAGTCCTGACATACAATTAGTAGCAGAATGCTGCCAGCCACTCTAAGTAACTGCTTCTGTGAGAGGCAGGGGTTACCTGTCTTCCTGACTCCCACTCTTTTGGAAGTGTAATTCCCCAAATTTTTGGCTGGCAGACGTCAGACCTTGTGTACATCAGAGAGACAGCACAGCAAGAGCTGGGAACTGTGAGCCTCTGAAAAGCACAAGTATTTTGCCTGCCTTACATCTTTCTCTAGCAGCTGTACCAAGAAGCTAGTGATCTCCTCACCCCTATAAATTGCAGCCCTCTCAAAGCTGTTTCTACCTCAGGAACAGAAAGCAGTCAGATTACTGTAACATTTTACCTGGTCTCACAGAGAAGTTTGCTTGTGTGGTCAAATACAAGCCCTAGCATCCCACCTGCCTTGCTTCACATGGAACTGCACTGTGCTTTATAGATAAATCAAAATTGTTATCTCCTGTTTTGTTTACCACTTTGAGTTGAGTAGTGAAGGAGAATGGAGAAGAAAAAATACAATTATGGATGTAAGTTACTGTTTAGATTTAATGAGGTGGAAAATGAAAATCATATACTCAAATGGGAAAGGGGCAAACATACTAGATAGTGTAGTAATTGCTTGTCTTAAGACTTTCACAGTTGATAACATTATTGAAACCATGCTTGCTATTATATTTCAGCTCCTGATACAGTGTGCTTGCTTGAGAGCTGTGAAATGATTCTATCTTCATTGGTAACCTAGGAATATTCAAATAATCTCCTTAAAATTTGTTTGCTGAAACATCTAAATTTTCCTTTGGCCAAATGGTGGTGTTCAGAAGTGCCTTTTGTTCAGGGTTGGAGATGGTGGGAATGGGAGGATTCTTTCCAGTGTGTTCAAATACCTGGTGGAAGGATACAGAATAGAATAGAATCAACCAGGTTGGAAGAGACTTCCAAGATCATCCAGTCCAACCTAGCACCCAGCCCTGGCCAATCAACTAGATCATGGCACTAAGTGCCTCAGCCAGGCTTTTCTTGAACACCTCCAGGCACAGCGACTCCACCACCTCCCTGGGCAGCCCATTCCAATGTCAATCACTCTCTCTGGCAACAACTTCCTCCTAACATCCAGCCTAGACCTCCCCTGCCACAACTTGAGGCTGTGTCCCCTTGTTCTGTTTCTGGTTGTCTGGGAGAAGAGACCAACCCCACCTGGCTACAACCTCCCTTCAGATCGTTGTAGCCAGCAATGAGGTCTGCCCTGAGCCTGCTCTTCTGCAGGCTGCACACCCCCAGCTCCCTCAGCCTCTCCTCACAGGGCTGTGCTCCAGGCCCCTCACCAGCTTCGTTGCCCTTCTCTGGACACCTTCCAGCACCTCAACATCTCTCTTGAATTGAGGAGCCCAGAACTGGACAGAAGACTCAAGATGTGGCCTGACCAGTGTTGAGTACAGGGGAAAAATAACCTCCTGGTGGAGCCAGACTTGTAGGTGTAGACAGGTAGGATTAGAGTCAGTGGACACAACTTCAAAGGTGGTGATGCAGTGGAATAGGTTGCCTGAGGAAGCCATGGAGGCTCCAAGCCTGAAAGTGTTCCAAACTGGGTTGAATGGAGCTTTGAGCAACCTGGTCTAGTTGGAGATATCCCTGCACATGGCACGGTAATTGGAACTAGATAATCTTTAAGGTCCCTTCTAACCCAAACCATTCTCTGCTTCTATTGAAGTTATTTCACTGAGTTGAGGCCAGTTGTTGCTAACACAGAGGGAACTGAGTGCTGAAGCAGGCTGCCAAAAGAGACCATTCGTTCTCTCCTCAGAGATGCGCAGAACTTGATAAAGCCCTGAGCAGCCTAAATCAGGTTTTGGGTAGAAGTTTGAGTCAGATTGTTTGTGAAGATCACTTCCAGTTGGTATTGTTCAATGATAAAAGGTGGTGTTGATGATTAGAGATTTGAACTGTACAGAAGAAAAGTTCTCAGACCTAAACCCACATGAAATACAATCCCACTTCTCCGTAACGTTTCATGATACAATTGCTTTCAAGTTATTTTATGCTTCCTTGTTTAAAGGTCCTATTTGCATTTACATTTTACATTTGTATTTAATTCCATGAGGGCTTGTAGTTCTAGGACAAGAGTGAATGGCATTAAGCTTGAGGAGAGGAGATTAGGTTGGATATGGGGAAGAAATTCTTTCCAGTGAGGGTGGTGAGACGTTGGAACAGATTGCCCAGGGAGGCTGTGGATGCCCCCTCCCTGGAGGTGTTCAAGATTTGGTTGGATGAAGCCTTGAGCAACCTGGTCTAGCAGAAGGTGCCCCTGCCCATGGCAGGAGGGTATGAATTTTGATGATCTTCCATATCCCTTCCAACCTAAACCATTCTGTGAATCTATGAATTTTTGTATTCATAATGGAGTATATTCAAAGGAGAGAAAGATAAAGGTGATTTGCAGTAACCTCAGACCTGGACTTCTGCCTTCCATATTCAGAAAGTTCAAAAGTCTGAATGTTGTAAGAGTAAAAAAATATATAACTTAATTATTTTTTTACTCTTGAAAATCTTGAGAACATATTCTAAGAATCATAGTCAGGGTTGGAAGGGACCACAAGGATCATCTAGTTCCAACCCCCTGCCATGGGCAGGGACACCCTACTCTAGATCAGCCTGGCCACAGCCTCATCCAGCCTGGCCTTAAACACCTCCAGGCATGGGGCCTCAACCACCTCCCTGGGCAACCCATTCCAGCCTCTCACCACTCTCAGGCTGAACAACTTACTCCTCAAGTCCACTCTGAATCTCCCCACCTCCAGCTTTGCTCCATTCCCCCCAGTCCTGTCCCTATCTGATATTCTATGAAGTCCCTCCCCAGCTTTTTTGTAGCCCCCTTCAGATCCTGGAAGGCCACAAGAAGGTCACCTGGGAGCCTCCTCTTCTCCAGACTGCACAGCCCCAACTCTTTCAGTCTGTGCTCACAGCAGAGCTGCTGCAGCCCTCTGAGCATCCTCCTGGCCCTTCTCTGGACACACTCCAGCATCTCCACATCCCTCTTGGAATAGAGGCTCCAGAACTGGATGCAATAGTCCAGGTTGCGTCTCGCAGAGTAGAGGGAGAGAATCATCTCCCTCACCATGCTGGCCACACTGTTAGATGATTGTTGTTAGATGATTGGATGGGAATTCAGGAATTCAAGGTTCTGAATGATACAGAGGAAAATTTGCATTTTTTTTTTTTAAGGGTCTTTAATGTTTTACATCAGGGACATTGTGTGATAGAATGGGTAAATTTGTAGCTTTTCATATGATTGTATGAAAGCAGTTTTTAAAACGATCTGGGGGGAGTGAATTTCTTCTCACCAGTCTCATCACTGAAGTATAGAAATGGTTGATATCTTTAAACTCAATATTCTAAAGTTGTCTTTAAAAATAATAGATTGCTCACAGGTCAGCCACAAATTTCTGTCATCTTCATTCCAGAAAAGCATTTCATTGTCATTTCTATAATATATATTGTGATGTTTCCTGAGTGTTGCCATAACACTAACAAAAAAAAGGAGAAGAAAGGTTTCCTTTAAATTAGAAGCAGTGGGTGGCTGTGCCATTATGTTCAAGAAAATAATGTTGTGTTTTGGAAAGTTAATAAGCTAATGTGTTTGTTTTTCTTTCTTTTTCCCCTTTTGTCCCCTTCTTGGTTTGTTTTTTTCCTTTATTTTCCTTTTTGGTTTATTTTATTTTTCTTTGTTTTCCTTTTTGTTGATTTTTTATTTCCCTTTATTTTCCTTTTTTATTTGTTTTTTTTCCCCTTTATTTTCTGTTTTGGTTTGGTTTTTGTTTTTTTTTTTTTTTCCCTTTTTTTTTTTTTCTTTTTTTTTTTTTTTTTTTTTTGTTTTTTTTTTTTTTTTTAATTTTT
>WAAF01000868.1:111488-155757 GCA_013400475.1 Tricholaema leucomelas
TCCCTGGAGGTGTTGAAGCAAAGCCTGGCTGAGGCACTTGGTGCCATGGTCTGGTTGATTGGCCAGGGCTGGGTGCTAGGTTGGACTGGATGAGCTTGGAGGTCTTATCCTACCTGGCTGATTTTATGATTCTGTCATTTTACTCCCTCAAAAATGAAAGTAATGCTTACTAATATTAGTGGCATCAGTCCTCGATTGCTTTAACCAACTACTTTGTAATGGCATGATAATGGTGCTCTGTGAGAATTGAAATGGGGACCATAGCTTTAATGTCATCCTTCTGACTGTGACAAAGTGCAGGGTATGTCAGTCTACACCCCAAAATTCATTAAGGCGACTTGAGGAGAATTTCAATCAGCACAACTGGCTGAGCACTGGAGCCACTGCTTCCAAGGAGTGTCAGCTTTAAATGAAGGAAATCTGAATGACTAACCTAAAATACAATAAGGAAGTTTTTCTGAGGATACAATGATTTATCTTGTGTCACTCCAAGCAGCCTTGATTGAAGCTTCAGAGTTTCACCAGTTTGTTGAAACTGCAGGTGCTAGTCAGCAGGTCATGTGCATCTCCAGTGAAGGTCTCCTGGAGCCTTCCACCTTTATCATACTTTTGGTTTTTTTAAGCAATTGGAATATTATCTGACTTAATTGTGTTGTTTTCATTTTTCATGGTTAATTTGATGGGTTTAATATGTTTTTAAAATACCCTTACTTTAACTGGTTAGGCAAAATGCACAAAAATCAAAGAGCACAACATTGTGGGCTGGCTCATTTAGTACAATCGTTAGTTTCCTGTTTGATAGAGTTCTCCACCAATGCATTAATCACTCTGTATGACTGAACAATAATTGACTTCAGAGTTGTAACTCAGAGGAAAAACTAAGACTTTTGTTCTAGCCAGTGGTGCTCCCCACGAATCAGTTCTGGATCTTTACCAATGACCTGGATGAGGGAATTGAGTGGATGCTCAGCAAGTTTGCTGATGGTATAAATCTGGAGTGGGGGTGGCTGACACCTTGTCAGGTTATGCTGCTGTCCAGTGAGATCTGGACAGGCTACAGAGCTGGGCAGAGGAGTATCTCAGTGAGTTCAATAAGGACAAGTGCAGAATCCTGCACCTAGGGACAGAGTCTCATGTTGTGCCAAGGGAGGTTTAGGCTGGATGTTAGGAGGAAGTTCTTCCCAGAGAGAGTGATTGGCATTGGAATGGGCTGCCCAAGGCGGCAGTGAAGTCGCTGTCCCTGGAGGTGTTCAAGAAGAGACTGGATGAGGCACTTAGTGCAATGATCTAGTTGATTGGCCAGGGCTGGGTGCTAGGTTGGACTGGATGATGGTGGAGGTCTCTTCCAACCTGGTCGATTCTATGATTCTGTTCTATAATCTGGGCACAAATAACACCAGGCACCAGTACAGACTAGGGATCATCCTCCTGGAAAGCATCCACTTGGAGTAAGACCCTGGAGTCCTAGTGGACAGTAAGTTATCTATGAGACAGCAATGTGCCCTTGTGGCCAAGAAGGCAAATAACACCCCAAGGTGCATTAAGAAAAGTGTGTCTAGCATGTTTAAGTAGGTTTTCCTCCCACTCTGCTCTGGCCTAGTTAGACCACACCTGCAATACTGTGTCCAGTTTGGGGCTCCCCAGTTCAAGAGAAGCAGAGAGTGGAGAGAATCCAACAGGGATGATATGGGTACTTGAACATCTCTCCTCTGAGGAGAGACTTGGAGACCTGGGGCTGTTTAGTCTGGAGAAGAGAAGGCTATTCATAGGCCAATGCCTATAAATATCTGAGGGGTGGGTGTCAGGATGAAAGTCTCAGTCTCTTTTCAGTGGTGCTCAGTGACAGGACAAGGAGCAGTGGGTACAAGCTAGAACACAGGAGAGTCCACCTCAACATGAGGGGACACTTCTTTAGAATGAGGGTGATGGAGGACTGGAGCAGTCTGCCCAGAGAGGTTGTGAAGTCTTCTCTGGATGCATTCCTGTGTGACCTGCCCTAGGTGACCCTGCTTTGGCAGGGGGTTGGATTCGATGATTTTCAGATGGTCCCTTCCAACACCTAATATTCTGTGATTCTGTGGAAGTTTGTATCCAGTGCTTCAATTATAGATTAGTAACTTCTTTTTCATAGAGGATTTAGATTAAACTGATCTTTTCTAGCTTGGGAAAATAAACTAAACACTGTCCTCCCTCCCCCAGCCTTTGAAGTAATTTGTTGTCAAATAACTGAAGAGGCAGATTGGGAAGAAAAACTCCTTTTCAATGGAAATAACTCTGTTCAGGAAAACATTCTGACCTCAAATATAGGTAGTTGCAGATACTAGACTCCAATTTCTGAGTTAGTTTAACTGTTAGGTCGACAGCAGTGTCAACAGCAGTACTTGTGTGCACACAGACACACACACATATGTATAGCAGTGAGAAATAAACAGGACTTGGGTTGCAAACAAATTTTATGGCTAGATACAGCCACTATATTTCCTCTTTCAAAAGAGTGTATTACAAAGTAGCCTCACTGGAAGGAAGATTAATTGTTCTGTTGAATGAATAAAACACTACAAGGAACTTTTCACCATTTACAGCTTTCAAAAAACATGAGGGTTGTTAGTTTTTCTTTTAGTCTTCTCTTTACCTACTGAAACCTCCTACCATTAAATTTCTGCCACCTCCTCAGGCATTTGATTCCCGTTTCTTTGATGCCAGTTACTCCAATATTTTCCCTGTTTGTTCTCTCCTCTTTTCTTTTGCTGCAGTTTCTCTTTGACCTTGCCTTATTATATGTATTTAAATTGGAAAGCCTTTTCTGTCATCATTCTGAACAGTACTTAGGAAGCAGCTTTGGAAACAATGCAATTTTATTTATGTTTTCTACCTAAAAAACCTTAAAGGGAAATAGAGCTGTCAGCTACTGCCAGTCTGTCTCTTCCATTGCAAAGGAATCTGAGGGAGTCTTACCCAAACTAATGTTTAGCCTTGATAGGAGACTTGCTTGCATGTGTTTTGGATTTGGCATGCTGTTAGAGCTGTATTTATCAGCGATGCAGACCTAATACAGACACATATTTTGTTTTAGTCTGAAGGAAAAAGCCACACAAGTGCTGGGGATGCAATTTATGAAGTTGTCAGCCTACAAAGAGAATCTGCAAAGGAAGAAGAATTGATCACTCCAACAAGTGGAGGAGGGCCTACGTCATCCCAGGAGGATGAGGCAGAAGAAGGTAAGAATAAATCTTAGAATCACAGAATTGTTTCACTTAGAAGAGACCTTTAAGGTCGATGCTTAAGGTCAAGTCCAACCTTCAACATAAGACCACCGTGACCATTAAATGAGCTCTTACAGTTCCCATAGATAGTACTGTTAGATTTCTGCTGTTAATTTACTCATTTAATACTTCCTCCTTGCATCTATTAGAAGTACAGCTGGTTTGGACATAAAGATCACCTGTAATTTTCTACTCACTGTGGTTCTTTAGTACTGCATTTTAAACTAAGCCATTATTTAGAGTTCTTCAGTAGAAGCAGCAGAGAAGGCATGACCATTTTTCTGTGTGCATCAGAATGTGTTACTGCTGCCTTTGTGCTCTGCTTGCAAGACAGAAAACCTGTAGAGGGGCTTCTTTTTGTCTGGTGGAAGGCATTTGCCTTCAACATGCTGCTAAAGGACAGCATTGAAATGGGCTTTGAAGTGGTGGGCTTTAAATACCTGTTGGTAAAGAAAAGCAAACCAAATCGCAGGCAGACTCAGAGGGAATTCTTTCATCCTTAAACTGTCTGCTGAGCTTATGACTGTTACCCCTTATTTATAATGAGTGCTTAGCAAAATACCTCCTGCTTCAGTTGGGGATTGTGTTAAAAATTGGTGCTCTTCATGGGCCTAGTGTATTTGCCTGCCCTATCCAAAGCTAACAGTACCTCAGTGTTTATCCCACTGATGGTTTTTGTTGTTTTGGAAGTTTCATTGGTTTTTTTTGAATACACTTGGCCTGCTGCCTTCTCTTTGTACTCTGGGGGTTAGCCCTTAGCATTCAGAATAGGCTTTCTGTGTGTCATTTTTCATCTGGGTGTCTGACCTACCAGAACTTGAGAGAGTTTTACAAAGTTCTTTGGGTTTCTGGCACTGTTTTGTCAATACTATAAACAGTCTGACTTACTACAGCAGAAAGAATTCCTTCTTCATTCTTACTCATAGGTAAGTAGTTTATGCAATACAGATTGGAACCCTGTGATCAACACAGCCAGGAGCAGGCAAGTAGGGTTACATGGTTACCAACACCCCCACATATCCAAGGTGACTCCAGTCTTACAAAGTCCCCAGACAGGCACTCTTTAGTGAAGTTAAAAGCTGCTTCTAACTCCTGGGGATGGAGCAGGATGGGCATTAACTGTCACTGTTACTCCCTCCTTTTTATCAAGTAGCACTGTCTAGCAAACCCAGTACTTTCTTTAAAGAAGCTTTTCTGTTTGATTGGCATTTGAGATTGCTTTGCTCTTCATAGTCAAAATTACTTCAGATTTGACCTTTGGCTCTTGTGGCTCAGTGTAGTGTAGTTCAGCATCTGAGGGTGTTCTTTTCCCTGTTGGATGTTGGAATTGTACTAGGCAGAATGCTCTTGGGAGCTTGTTTGGTACAATAGGGTTTAAGTAATTACTTGAATCCTTTTCCTTTTTAATATTCCTTCTTACTGGGAAGAGTAAAGCACTGTTCCAGAACTTGATGAATGTATCACAATCAGTCATCAAGTGGATATTGTCCTCGTGGTACTATCATAGACAAGCTTTATTTTATTAGAATATAAAAGTATTCCACTGGGATATGAACCTAAGTTCAGCTTAGGTTTAGCTTCTAATGCTGGTTTCCATATTTTAAATGTAGATCACTTCCTAAGAGAAGGCATTAAAAATACCATGATGTGACTCTGTTCTCATGGAAACTGCATTTAGAGTTCTCTGCCTAGAACTTCTCTATCCTGGTGGATATGCAGGTTAAATGAGTCATTTGCAGTTGTGCTAAATAAATCTCTTCATTCTTTTTCTTTCTTTTTCTTTTCAGGGTACTAATTATGATGATGGAAAAAAAAAACCCTCTTGAGTTTACAATGTCTTGTCTTAGCCTTGGAAGAAGGCTTTATCTTGTCTTTAACATTAAGGATTACCTGGCCATAGAGGTTTTTATGTGCTTGCAGCTTGACTGGGGCAGGTGTTCTTTATAAGGACTTCACTATATCCTAGGCCAGAGGCTGCTGTTTCCATTACAGATCTTGAAAATTATTATTTGTTCTCTTCATATATATATTTTTTTTTGCTATATCCTCATATGTATCCTCCATGCCCATATAATGGTACTTAATTTACTTCAGAAGCACTCCACATTGCAGTTTCAGTTGTGTATGCATGCCACAACTGCACCTTTCCTGATTCCTGTGTACCCTGTGTGTGTGCATGCACACAGCTCAGTGGGATGTCTCATGTCATGACTATACCAATAAAGATGTTCATAAGAAGGCTTTTTTTCCCCAATATTCTTTTTGTTTTAACAAGAGGCCAAATGTGGTCCTTGCCCCCTCTAGCAGTATGAAATACTTGACTGCATTAGAACCACAGAATCAAGCAGGTTGGAAGAGACCTCCAAGCTCATCCAGTCCAACCTCTCACCCAGCCCTATCCAATGAACTAGATCATGGCACTAAGAATCATAGAATCAACCAGGTTGGAAGAGACCTTCAAGCTCATCCAGTCCAACCTAGCACCCAGCCCTGTCCAATCAACCAGACCATGGCACTAAGAATCATAGAATCACTCAGGTTGGAAGAGACCTCCAAGCTCATCCAGTCCAACCTCTCACCCAGCCCTGTCCAATCAACTAGATCATGGCACTAAGAATCATAGAATCACTCAGGTTGGAAGAGACCTCCAAGCTCATCCAGTCCAACCTAGCACCCAGCCCTATCCAGTCAACCAGACCATGGCACTAAGTGCCTCAGCCAGGCTTTTCTTGAACACCTCCAGGGACGGCGACTCCACCACCTCCCCTGGCATGTTAGTGTTAGGCATGGTCAGCATATAAAATAATGAGATCATATATTCCTTAGAGAACACTCTTTGCTTTGAATATTATTTCCTCATTTTAGCTTTAGTTTTCATCTGAACAGCTGAATTCTTTCTATAGAAAGAATAAATGAAGATCTTTGCATAGTACCATAGCTACTTAGAGGTCTTTTAAGATCAACCTCGTATTTTTTTTGTTAATTATTAATATCGTAAGAGCTATTTCTGGTCACTCAGTCATTTACAGTTCCTTGCTTTGGAGCTAATAATAATATAATTAGTGGTTTCTTGTCAAAACCTAGAATGTAAAGTACAATTCTTGAGAAGACATCTTTCCTGTTCGATTTAGAATATAACACTAGGGACAAAGTGGCTGAGAGCACCCAGGAAGAAAGAGACCTGGGGGTGCCGTTAGATAGTAGCTGAAGATGAGGCAGCAGTGTACCCAGGTGAGCAGGAGAGCCAATGGCATCCTGGCCTGGATCAGGAGCAGTGTGGCCAGCAGGACAGGGGAGATTCTTCTGCCCCTGTCCTCAGCACTGGTCAGGCCACACCTTGAGTGCTGTGTCCAGTTCTGGGCTCCTCAATTCAAGAGAGATGTTGACGTTCTGGAAGGTGTCCAGAGAAGGGCAAGGAAGCTGGTGAGGGGCCTGGAGCACAGCCCTGTGAGGAGAGGCTGAGGGAGCTGGGGGTGTGCAGCCTGCAGAAGAGGAGGCTCAGGGCAGACCTCATACCTGAAGGGAGGTTGTAGCCAGGTGGGGTTGGTCTCTTCTGCCAGGCAACCAGCAACAGAACAAGAGGATGCAGTCTCAAGTTGTGGCAGTGGAGGTCTAGGCTGGATGTTAGGAGGAAGTTGTCAGAGAGAGTGATTGGCATTGGAATGGGCTGCCCAGGGAGGTGGTGGAGTCGCCATCCCTGGAGGTGTTGAAGCAAAGCCTGGCTGAGACACTTAGTGCCATGATCTGGTTGATTGGCTAGGGCTGGGTGCTAGGTTGGACTGGATGAGCTTGGAGGTCTCTTCCAACCTGGTTGATTCTATATTGAGGAAAGTCTCACAGTTCCTGGCAAGGTTTCAAATGAAGTGGAGCTAAGTATCGATTTTTATCAATAAGCAGAGAGGTTTAGTGTTAATATTTAAGTAGAATCTTGTAACAGGGTTCAGGCTGCAGTTGCTCAGACTCATCTTTCCGTGTTTTGGAGCATTAAGAGTAAGTGAGAAGTGGTGTTTTGTGTATGGAGTTGGTCAAAAAAGACAAAGCTGCACAGAGTGTTTTTGTTGTGCCATTCTGTGGCTGCTTGCACTTGTGAGCCTAAGACTGGAGACAGTGCCTTTCCAGCAGAAACACTGGCCAGGGAAATGCAGCCCTAGAAATGAAGAACAAGGAAGGCAGTCAGCAGCATCCTGGCCTGGCTCAGCAATAGTGCCACAAACAAGACCAAGGCAGGGATTGTCCCACTGTACTTGGCACTGGTGGGGCCACACCTTGAGTGCCTTGTTGAGTTTTGGGTGTCCCACTCTGGGAAGCACATTGAGGTGCTGGAGCAGGTCCAGAGGAGGGGAAGAAAGCCAGTGAAGGGTCTGGAGAACAGGTTGGTCAAGAGCAGCTGAGGGAACCAGGGTTATTTAGTCTGGAAGAGAGGAGGCTGAGGGGAGACCTCATTCTGCTCTCCAACTACCTGAGAGAATGCAGCGGTTGGGCTCTTCTCCCTAGTAGCACATCTTGGGGGAGCAGGGTCACAGTGCACCAGGGGCTGTGATTTGCCATTGGAATGGGCTGCCCAGGCAGGTGATGGAGTCGCTGTCCTTGGAGGTGTTGAAGCAAAGCCTGGCTGAGGCACTTAGTGCCATGGTCTGGTTGATTGGCCAGGGCTGGGTGCTAGGTTGGACTGGGTGAGCTTGGAGGGCTCTTCCAACCTGGTTGATTCTATGATTCTATGTTTATGCTGGATATGAGAAAACATCTTCACTGGAAGGGTTCTCAAACATTGCAAAAGGCTCCCCAGGGAGGTGGTTGAATCCTCTTCTGTGGAGGTGTTGAAAAGACACAGAGATGTGGTGCTGAGGGACATGATATGGCACCAGTCTTGCTATAGAGTTAGTGTTTGGGCTCTCTGATCTATGTCTTCTCTAAACAAACCAATGCTGATTCCATGGCTGGGCTGGCTACTTCTAGCAGCCAGTACTTGCTTTTACCATAGAGGAAATGATCTTCATTTGGCTTCAGTATTTTAACTCTTACTTTTTTTTTAATTATAATCTAACATCCCAGGAGAATACTAAATAACTCCATTTGAGTTTCTTCTTCAATCAGAACAGTGTTAGAAGGCTTAGGATCACTCTAAGTGGGAGCAGTTCTGTTTAAAACCAGGAAATAGTCTTTTAACTGATTGTAACAGAGTCAAAGAAGCTTTGTGCTGAAGTTTTATGTGGTCCCAAGTGTCTGGTTACTAGCTTACCAGCTTTTCTTCCAACCTATGTATTAGCAGCAGAGTAAACACAGGATGTCTAGCAGACATTTCTGCAACAGGTGATTCCTGATAGATAAAAGTCTCCAAAGTCTCCAAAAAGGAGTTTCAAAGCATGTGCTTTAGATGGCCTCTAGAACACTCTCAGATGTTTGGCAGGAATGCAGTTTTAGTTCACCACAACAATTGATTTCTTGATGGTTTAGTTGCAACTTTTCTGCTGCTCAGCTGGTAACTGAGCAGGGCTGCAGTTGATAGCAAAGTGGATACTGATCCATCAACACTGGACTTAGATCCAGAAGAATCCTACTGAAATACAATTTGGTGTTTAGTTACTGGTCTTTAATAAGAAATTCTATGTAAATATAAAGCTGTAGAAGTGAGAAGGAGCCACAAAAGAGCAGAAACAAGAAGCTTAAAGAGAGTAAAACTTTTATCTCTGTGTTCTCCCCAAGAACAATATTATATCTAGTTGATTGGACAGAGTTGGGTGAGAGGTTGGTCTGGATGATCTTGGAAGTCTCTTCCAACCTGGTTGATTCTATGATTCTATACAATAGCAAAAGTAATGTAATAAGAGAAAATCAGTGTGGAAATGGTGAAATTTGACAGTGAAAATAGAAATGGAAGGTTCACAGACCTTGAGAGCTTCAAAGAAGTGTGTGTTGGACAGCACAAAGAGTTCATAGAGTAGGTAAGGAGTGGGCAATACTGAACGATTGGAGATGATCAGTCAGACTAAATTTGGATGCTGTGTCGAATGTTGTGGGTGGGTAGAGGCTGTTTTCAGGATGCAGAAAAGCAAAGGAGTAGAGGAGGTGGTGTTTTAGGAGTCAGTAGAGCTACTGAGAGTATTTAGTGATAAAATAGAGACTTGGGATGAGGGACAGTGTGACCAAATGAGGAGGACTGAGTCAGAAGAATGACATTAGTAGTGGGGAAATAGTCAACTCTGCATTTTTATGCACATTAAAATAGCTTTATGTAATTCATAGGAACTGTGTGTTGTATTAATCCAAAACAGTCATGTGGGTGGGTCCCAAAGAAGATCAATTCAATCTGTACTGGAGTCTTTGCTATCTCCATAAAAATGAGCTAAGACTTTCTAAATGTTGAATTCCTGAGATCAGCTGCCTAGTGGCTGTCTTCAGACATGAACTCCTTTGCTGCAGTTCCATAGGAGGTCACAGTCCCAGACTGGTGGAGATCTGAAGGGTCTTTGGGGTTTATCTAGTCATAGAAGTGTGGAAATCAGTTGATGAATCATAGAATCAACCAGATTGGAAGAGACCTCCAAGCTCATCCAGTCCAACCTATCACCCAGCCCTGTCCAATCAACTACTGAAGTCCAATCAACAGCTGCTGAAGCAGGGTCACCCACAGCAGGTTGGCCAGGATCACAATATTCAGATGGGTTTGGAATCTCCCCAGAGGAGACAACCTTTCTGGGCAGCCTGCTTCAGGGCTCCAGCATCCTCACAGCACAGAAATTTTAACTCTTGTTCAAATGGAACCTCCTAGGTCCCAGTTTCTACCCATCACCCCTTTTCATGCCACTGGGCACCACTGAAAAGAGTCTGGCCCCTGTCTTTTGCCCCCTTCAGCTATTGATCAGCATTGATCAGATGCTCTCTCAGGCTGCTCTTTTGCAGGCTAAACAGCTGCAGGTCTCTCAGCCTTCCCTCCTCAGAGATGCTTCAGGCCCCTCAGCATCTTTGTAGCCTCCACTGGACTCTCCTCAGTAGTTCCCTGTCTCTCTTGAACTGGGCAGTGCAGAACTGGACACAGCTGAGTTTTAAATTCAACCACTTCTGAAAAAATGGAGATCTGCATCTTCTGAATGAAAGGAAAATATTCCTTGTGAGCCTGATGTCATTTTATGAACTCTGCTTAACTGTTCCCTTGCGTTGGATTGTTTTCCTGCCTTACAAGTTAACTTCTAAAATTAAAAATCAGAGAGTAAAATGCACTCATTTGTCCTCTGCAGTTATTAGGCTGCTGCCAGAAGGACTCTAAGCACAGAAGATTCTTTTCTTAATATGCTCTGAAGGATGGCATTTCCTCTGGAAAGAGTTACATGTAAATGTGCCCACATAAACCTGGTCTTGCTCTTAAGTGCTGAATATTTCATAGAATCAGCCAGGGTGGAAGAGACCTCCAAGCTCAATCAGGCCAACCTAGCACCCAGCCCTGGCCAATCAACCAGACCATGGCACTAAGTGCCTCAGCCAGGCTTTGCTTCAACACCTCCAGGGATGTTGACTCCACCACCTCCCTGGGCAGCCCATTCCAATGCCAATCACTCTCTCTGCCAACAACTTCCTCCTAACATCCAGCCTAGACCTCCCCCAGCACAACTTCAGACTGTGTCCCCTTGTTCTGTTTCTGGTTGTCTGGGAGAAGAGACCAACCCCACCTGGCTACAACCTCCCTTCAGATCGTTGTAGACAGCAGTGAGGTCTGCCCTGAGCCTCCTCTTCTGCAGGCTGCACACCCCCAGCTCCCTCAGCCTCTCCTCACAGGGCTGTGCTCCAGGCTCCTCACCAGCCTCGCTGCCCTTCTCTGGACACCTTCCAGCACCTCAACATCTCTCTTGAATTGAGGAGCCCAGAACTGGACAGAAGACTCAAGATGTGGCCTGACCAGTGCTGAGCACAGGGGCAGAAGAACTTCCCTTGTCCTGCTGGCCACACTATTAAGGATCTGAAGCACTTCCTTGGCTTACAGAAGTATTCAGTACAACTGCAGGGTTGTGAATAAAAGGGAAAATTGGGGAATTTTGAGGTTGTTCCTATTGCAGGTTTGGAGGGAAATGGAAGTACAGGGACAGTCACCTACCTGGGACTTTGGGGTCTTTCCTACCCTGTAACCCAGTTTGCTGCTGGAGTTCAATTGTAAGCCAGGTTTGCAGGCTAAGCCCTCAGGAAATGAGTAGGGGTCCCTCTGAGCTATCATACCCTTCTTTAACCCCTCCAGTGTCCACAGGACACTCGTGCAGGATGCCTTTGGGAACACATCGTAGGTAGGGATTCTGTCCTGAATAAAATCTCTTGCTCACACTGCCTTTGTGAAGTTTCAAGACAAAGCATAATTCCATTGTTCTGAGATGCAGTTCATGAATGCTCCAGGGAAATTTGTTGATGACTTCAGTTTATTCTTGCAGAATGATGGGAAAAATTACTTCCATACAAAGGGAATTTTCAGTTCCTCAGGTCCATAGTGAAATCTGTCTCTTAGATTTCAGTCCTTTTCTATGACTTATATAAAATCACTTCATATTGTGGTACAAACCAGATACTTTTCAGTAATAAATGAGCATAAATTGATGGTTGCATCTCCTCTGGAATGTTTTGGATGCTTTATTTTGGTAATGGTTGTCTTCCCTTGTCTGCTCATAAAAATAGGATCGTGTGAAACTCGTGTGAAAAAGGATTTGCAGTCCTCTTGGCTTATTAGGCTGTATCAAGGGGTGTGTGGCCAGGTTGACAAAGGTGATTCTTTTGAGACCCCACTGTGAAATCCATGTCCAGTTCTGGTGTCCCCATCATAAGAAGGATGTAGAACTGTTGGAGAGAGTCCAGAGGAGGGCCACAAAGATGATCCAAGGGCTGGAGTAGCTCTGCTGTGATGATAGACTGAGGGAGCTGGGCTTGTTCAGCCTGGAGAGGGCTCCAAGAGGATCTTACAGCTGCCTTGTCCTTCTCCAGCCTTCCTGTAGGGTCTCTGCTTTTCCTGAGGGTGTCTAGAGCTAGGACAAGGAGAAATGGTATTAAGCTGAAGTAGGTTTAGACTGAATCTTAGGAAGAAGTTCATCAGTATTGGGGTAGTAAGAAGGGAGGTAAGTAAGAGGGTGGTACCTGAAGGGAGGCTGTAGCCAAGTGGGGGTTGGGCTCTTCTGCCAGGCACCCAGCAACAGAAGAAGGGGACACAGTCTCAAGTTGTGCTGGGGCAGGTCTAGGATGGATGTTAGGAGGAAGTTGTTGGCAGAGAGAGTGATTGGCATTGGAATGGGCTGCCCAGGGAGGTGGTGGAGTCACCGTCCCTGGAGGTGTTGAAGCAAAGCCTGGCTGAGGCACTTAGTGCCATGGTCTGGTTGAATGGATAGGTTGGGCTGGATGATCTTGGAGGTCTCTTCCAACCTGGTTGATTCTATAATTCTATGATTCTAAGACTCTGGAATATGTTGTGCAGAAAGGTTGTGGATGCCCCCTCCCTGGGGAGGTGGGGTGGGGTTCGAGGATGGATTGGATGCTGCCTTAAGAAACCAAGTCTAGTTGACAGCCATCCCTCCCTATGGCAGGGAGGTTGGAGTAAATGATCTCTAAGGTCCTTTCCAACCTAATCCATTCTATGATTCTATTGCTGGATGATTTTCTCAGGTTTCAGTCATGAGTGCTATGCCTTTGTGTAGCCCCAGGCTACTGCTGCTATGCTCATGGAAGTTCACATTTCATATAATTTAAAAATTACCTTTTATATAAAGGTGATTAAAAAGACTTTTCTCACCAAACAATTCCTCTTGACATTTTACTGATAACTATTAACTTCACAGTGAGATTCCTGTCTTTTTTGTTTTGGTGATCAGTGTTGTGTTAAATCTTAAGTATCTTAAAGTGCCTTGCAGACTGCCTGGGCACTGTGAGTAAATGCCAGGCAAGAGATAATTTTAACGTGTCTCTGATGTTGATTTTCTTTTCCATTTGCTGCTATCAAGTAGGACAGGAGAGACTACAACTACCTGAAGGGAGGCTGTGGCCAGGTGGAGTTGGTCTCTTCTGCCAGGCGACCAGCAACAGAAGAAAGGAACACAGTCTGAAGTTGTGCTGGGGGAGGTCTAGGCTGGATGTTAGGAGGAAGTTGTTGGCAGAGAGAGTGATTGGCATTGGAATGGGCTGCCCAGGGAGGTGGTGGAGTTGCTGTGCCTGGAGGTGTTGAAGCAAAGCCTGGCTGAGGCACTTAGTGCCATGATCTGGTTGATTGGCCAGGGCTGGGTGCTAGGTTGGGCTGGATGATCTTGGAGGTCTCTTCCAACCTGGTTGTTTCTCTGATTCTATGACTAATGTACAGATTTGTAAATTACTAACACAGAGTAAAGAATTGCATTGCCTTAGAATTGTGACATCTTGGATGTAACTTTCTTGTGTGTTCTCAGAGATGTCAGTTTTCAGACAGCAGAGTGGATGTGGAAGTTGTTTATATTTACCAGAATGCCTCCAGTGTGCAGCATTTAGTTGGCTTTGTCATATGTGTGGGAGCAGAACTACGGAACAGAAGCAGTAATTCTTCTCCACTCTTTTATTCAGCTTTAAGGATTTGTACATCAAATGCAGCTGTGTCACAGTGGCTTGCTTGTATGTTCACTGCACAGGAGTGGAAGCTCAGCACACAGGTTGGACTCAATGATCTTAGAGGTCTTTCCCAGCCTTTGGGACATTGAGGTATTGGAGTGAGTACCGAGAAGGGCAACGAGGCTGGGGAGAGTTCTGGCAAACATGACCTATGAGGAGCAGTTTAGGGAGCTGGGAGTGTTTAGTCTGGAGAAGAGGAGGCTGAGAGGGGACCTTATTGCCCTCTACAACTACCTAAAAGGAGGTTGTAGTGAGGCTGCAGCTGGTGTCTTCTCCTGAATTACTAATGATAGGACAAGAGGAAATGGCCTCAAGTTGCATCAGGGCAGGTTTAGGTTGGATGTTGTGAGGAAGTTCTTTCCTGAGCAGGTGGTCAGGCACTGGAACAGGCTGCCCAGGGAGGTGGTGGAGTCACCATCCCTGGAGGTGTTTAAAAGGAGAGTGGATGTGGTGCTTGAGGCTATGGTCTGGTGATTAAGGATCATAGAATCATAGAATCAACAAGGTTGGAAGAGACCTCCAAGATCATCCAGTCCAAGATCATCCATTCCAACATAGCACCCAGCCCTGTCTAACCAACTAGACCATGGCACTAAGTGCCTCATCCAGGCTTNGGACTGAATGATCCTGGTGGTCCTTTTCAACCATAGCAATTCATAGTGGTTAGATGTTGTGCTGAGGGATTTGGTTTAGTCAAGGACTTGTCAGTGCGAAACTAATGACTGGACTCCAAGAGCTTGAAGGGCTTTGCCAATCTAAGAGATTCTGTGATTCTGTGATCATGGAGCCCTATCATTATTTTTCTTTCTGGTTTTTACTCTTTTATGTGCACTGCAGACTCCACCAAATTAATTCATCTTCAAGTTAATTACATAACTTAGCTCTTAGAACTTAGGTCCTTGTAAGCAGAATTCAGTGCAAGTCTTCTTTGTTCCTATTCATACAGTCCATATTTTTCTGCTCCTGATTATTGCTCTTCCCTCTAAATTAGGAAATATACTGAAGATTGTAATTTCAGAAGTATATAATTTGGAATGCATTTAAAAATCTTTTTTTCCCCCTCTTCATCAAAATGATTTGGAATGCACTGAAAAGTTGGACCTTTTTGAGAACCCACCTTATTTGATACTGTAAATGAATTTCATAACTTAAACTTTGTTCTGCTCTTGCCTATCCTGGCAAAGCTATAGTTCAAGCTCTATAATTTCCTGTTCCATTATAAATGGAGACTGGCTTTATTTTTGGTGACCTTTCTCTTTTATCTAGGATGTATGGAATGATTTCCATGTCAGGAACATCTCTCTGTATTTTTGCCCTGATAATATGCTGCCAACTTCAGCTCCCCCTTCATTTTTGTTCTTCTCCTACATAAAAATCAAACTTCTTCTTTTTGAAGTATTCCCCTTCTATTCCCACCTTTCTTCATGACCTGATTTCCTTCTCCTTCAGGCTGCTTCAACTACTTCATTTTTCAGTTCCACCTACTCTTTTATTTAATTTGTAACAGCTTCTCAATTAAAACTCATTTTAAAAAGGTTTTTGTTTTTTTTCCCTTCCCATCAGTGCTCAAATCCCACCTGTTCATTTTTATCTGCTGGAGAGCAGTTCTGTGGAGAGGGACCTGGGAGTCCTGGTGGATAACATTCATGGGACAGCAATGTGCCCTTGTGGCCAAGAAGGCCAATGGGATCCTGAGGTGTATTAGGAAGAGTGTGTCCAGCAGATCAAGGGAGGTTCTCCTCCCCCTCTGCTCTGCCCTGCTGAGACCTCATCTTGAATACTGCCTTCAGTTTTAGGCTCCCTATTTTAAGAGGGACAGGGATCTGCTGGAGAAGGTCCAGTGGAAGGCTGCGAGGATGATGAGGGGACTGGAGGGCATGGCTGAACAGAGAGGCTGAGGGACCTGGGGCTGTTTAGTCTGGAGGGCTGGTCAGGAGTGGGGGACAGGCTCTGCTCACTTGCTCCCTGGGACAGGACAAGGAGCAGTGGGTGTAAGCTGCAGCACAGGAGGTTCCACCTCAACACAAGGGGGAACTTCTTCACTGTAAGAGTCACAGAGCACTGGAACAGGCTCCCCAGAGAGGCTGTGGAGTCTCCTTCTCTGGAGCCTTTAAAGGCCTGTTTGGATGTGTTCCTCTGTGATCTGTGCTAGATTGTGTGGTCCTGCTCTGGCAGGGGGGTTGGACTTAATGATCTCCTTGGGTCCCTTCCAACCCCTAACATCCTGTGAGCCGCTCTATTAATGCATTTCTGCTCACTTTAAGATGTACTTCTCTTTTATGCTCGAATTCTCTGAAACAACATTGGAGTTTTCCACCTTAGCTACTTGGTTTCTTGACTGACAACGAGTTTGATGTCTAAGGTAGTTTGTATGTCAGGTGATCTAGTAGACTGCCTTAAGGGGAACTGAATCTGTTGGAAAAGCAGCTCTCTACCTATACAGTTGGCTTTAAATGTTGATGAGAGGAGTATTGTTTAGAGGAAAGTTTTTAAAGTAAGATGCAGGGGAAAAGCCCACTCAAAAAAGACCCTACCCCAAAACAAAATGACCCTCTTGCACTGTCAAAACAGGAAGATGAAAAACATGCAAGCATATTGAATACCTCAGGTTTTGTTGACATGAGGAAGAGTTCTTAACTGGAATCTTGTTTCCTTAAACCAGAGATGGAAATTAGCAGTAAACATAATTAATTACTTTTTGTATAAAGACTCTATTAAGTATGTGATTCTCCCCCTCTGCTCTGCTGAGACCACACCACTGCTGCATCCAGTTCTGGAGCCCCCATTACAAGAGGGATGTGGAGGTGCTGGAGTGTGTCCAGAGAAGGGCCACGAGGATGCTCAGAGGGCTGCAGCAGCTCTGCTGTGAGCACAGACTGAAAGAGTTGGGGCTGTTGAGTCTGCAGAAGAGGAGGCTCCCAGGTGACCTCCTTGTGGCCTTCCAGGATCTGAAGGGGGCTACAAAAAAGCTGGGGAGGGACTTCATAGAATATCAGATAGGGACAGGACTGGGGGGAATGGAGCAAAGCTGGAGGTGGGGAGATTCAGAGTGGACTTGAGGAGTAAGTTGTTCAGCCTGAGAGTGGTGAGAGGCTGGAATGGGTTGCCCAGGGAGGTGGTTGGGGCCCCATGGCTGGAGGTGTTTAAAGCCAGGCTGGCTGAGGCTGTGGCCAGGCTGATCTAGGGTAGGGTGTCCCTGCCCATGGCAGGGGAGTTGGAAGTGGCTGATCCTTGTGGTCCCTTCGAACCCTGACTGATTCTATGATTCTGTGTTAAGTGCCTGATCAGAGAGAGGAACATCTGTGCTATCAACATCTGAGTTGGTGTCTCAAGGTATTTTGTTAGTCTGCACAACTTGTTTGTGCTGCTGTGGGTACCTGTAAGGTGCTTCATGTTCTGTATCTGTAAGTGGGCTCCAAGGCCTTCTGTTATCAGGATTGAGTGAGTGGGAAGAAGAGGCAAATATTTTGTGTCTCTGTGTTCATGTTTGGGTTTTGTTTTCTTTTTTTCCTGTGAGACATTTGCTTATAATCAAGAGTTCTTCTATGCATAGTCCTTGTGCTCTGAACACTTGATACCTCAGTACCTTGCTTGAGCACTTCTCATCAAGAAAAAACACAGAGCAGTGAAAGGGAAAAGTCAGATGTGAATGGAAGTCTGGACAATGTGTTCCTTGAAGAAAGCAGCAAAGAATTTTAAAGAAGAAAGCATAAAGACAAAGATAGGGCAGCAAAGCTGTTGAGGGCTTTGGAGATCACATCTTAAAGAGAAGAGGCTGAGGGAGCTGGGATTGTTTAGCCTAAAGAAGAGGAGGCTGAGGGGAGACCTCATGGCTCACTACCACTCCCTGAAAGGACATTGGAGTGAGGCTGGTGATAGCCTCTTCTCCTAAGACCTGAGGATGGGACAAGAGGAAGTGGCCTCAAGTTGCTCTGGAGGAGATTTAGGTTGGATATTAGGAAGATTTTTGTTTTCCTGAAAGAGTGGTCAGGCATTGGAACAGGCTGCCCAGGGAGGTGGTGCAGTCCCTATCCCTGGAGATGTTTAAAAAGTGAGTTGATGTGGTCTGGTGTTCATGAAGGTGTTGGGTGGAAGGTTGGACTTGATCTTAGAGGTCTTTCCCAACCTTAATAATTTTGTGATTCTATGATCTGAAAATGAGATGTGCTAAAATTGTATTCCATGTTGACTCTGTTTAGGAGAAAAAAGGAATTGACATAAGTTGCAGGTAGAAAGAATTTGACTTGAAGTGAGAGGTGTAGTCCATAGAGCACAAGTAATGGAATCCTTGGAATGAATTGCCTAGGGAGATAGCTGGAGGTTTGTAGAGTTAGATCAGACCAGTATCTGCAGGGGACTTTATGATCAAGACCTGTACTGTCTTGCCACTGTTGCCACTGTTGTGGCACTTTGGCCACAACAACCCCAAGCAACACTATAGGCTGGGGACAGAGTGGCTGGAGAGCAGCCAGGAGGAAAGGGACGTGGGGGTACTGGTGGATAGTAGGCTGAAGATGAGCCAGCAGTGTGCCCAGGTGGCCAAGAGGGCCAATGGCATCCTGGCCTGTATCAGGAACAGTGTGGCCAGTAGGAGGAGGGAGGTTATTCTACCCCTGTACTCAGCACTGGTCAGGCCACACCTTGAGTGCTGTGTCCAGTTCTGGGCTCCTCAACTCAAGAGAGATGTTGAGGTGCTGGAAGGTGTCCAGAGAAGGGCAACAAAGCTGGTGAGGGGCCTGGAGCACAGCCCTGTGAGGAGAGGCTGAGGGATCTGGGCGTGTGCAGCCTGCAGAAGAGGAGGCTCAGGGCAGACCTCATTGCTGTCTACAACTCCCTGAAGGGAGGCTGTAGCCAGGTGGGGTTGGTCTCTTCTCCCAGGCAAGCAGCAACAGAAGAAGGGGAGACAGCCTCAAGTTGTGCCGAGGGAAGTATAGGCTGGATGTTAGGAGGAAGTTCTTCACAGAGAGAGTGATTGACATTGGAATGGGCTGCCCAGGGAGGTGGTGGAGTCACCGTCCCTGGGGGTGTTCATGCAAAGCCTGGATGAGGCACTTAGTGCCATGGTCTGGTTGACTGGCTAGGGCTGGGTGCTAGGTTGGACTGGATGATCTTGGAGGTCTCTTCCAACCTGATTGATTCTATTCTATTCTATTCTATTCTTAGTTGAGTTAAAAAGTGAGGCCTTGAATAACCTGCTGGAGCTGTCTCATAAGGCTCATCTTAATCACTCTGTTGCTATCTTGGGAGATAGTCAAAGCTTCTCATGGTTTCACAGTTTTGCTGTGTACAGACATTTTCCTGCACAGGGTGCTCTTCTCTGGCACTTGGTCAGTTACAAATACTTCATTAAAAAAACAACCAAACTAAAACCTCAAACCTGTGCCCCTCCAGCCCAAAATAACCTTACTGCCATTTCATAGCAAAGGCAATTGCTGTCGTTTTAAAAGCTGTGCTTGTTTCCCACTAAAAAGAGCTTTTCAAGCTCTTCTGGATCAGACTAAATCCAAAGAAGTGCCTCTGCTACATGGAAGATGGGCTACTTTGAGAAGTGTTTCCTAAATTATTAGTTGGCAAGCCATAGTTCATTTTGTTGAAGTGCTATGAGATCTTTCCTACCAACAATCATACCTCCTTAAGTTGGAATCTGTGTGTGAAAGGGGAGGGGAAAGTCCACAGAGGATTAGTACATAAAAAATGTTAGTGCTGGGCCACTTTAAAATATCACTCTTTGTGCCTTGTTCTGAACAGTCTGCTCACAGAATGAATAGGTTAGGCACAGAGAGGCTGAGGGAGCTGAGGTTGTTTAGCCTGGAGAAGAGGAGGCTCAGGGGTGACCTCATTGCTGTCTACAACTACCTGAAGGGAGGCTGTAGCCAGGTGGGGTTGGGCTCTTCTGCCTGGCAACCATCAACAGAACAAGGGGACAGAGTCTCAAGTTGTGCCAGGGCAGGTCTAGGCTGGATATTAGGAGGAAGTTGTTGTCAGAGAGAGTGATTGGCATTGGAATGGGCTGCCCAGGGAGGTGGTGGAGTCGCCATCCCTGGAGGTGTTGAAGCAAAGCCTGGCTGAGGCACTGTGCTAGTTTGAGCCTAGCTAGCATGTTTTGGTGAGAAGAACTAGATGATAGGCTGTAAAATGAAAACAATGTTGAGGTCTACTTCCCTCACAGTCTTGCTGGGATGTGTAAAGAAGAAAGGCAAAACAAAGATGAGGTCACTTCTGCTCTACACTGCATGCTGGGCTAGTCTCTTGCCTGCTTGGCTCTGGGCTCAAACCCACGACCCTGAGATTAAGAGTCCCACTCTCTACCGACTTAGTGCCATGGTCTGGTTTATTGTCCAGGGCTGGGTGCTAGGTTGGGCTGGATGAGCTTGGAGGTCTCTTCCAACCTGGTTGATTCTATTCTGTTCTGTTGTAGTATAATAAGGTAGATTTGGAGCACTGCAGTTTTTACACCGAGTTTTAATACAGCTTTCTATGTGTAAGAGTTGTAAACAGTCATAGAATGGGAAGGTTTCACTGGCAGCTAGGGATTTTTGAAAGAGACCACTTCTTACCTGTTTGTGTAGATATGCTAACAAAACAAACAATGTGCAAAACCTGTCAGGCAGAGATCCTCCCCCAACCCAAGTGGAAGCTGTGCAGGCTTATTTATTTGCATAAGTGCAGTCCATATCTCATGCAAATGGATAATGTCCAGAGGAGGAAAAGCAAATGTCACTGGGCCAGAAGAAGAATCCAAATCAGTCTAACCTCAGTCCATGGGACTGGTTATGGAGCAAATATTCCCTAAAAGTAGTTTCTAAGCATGTGAAGGACAAACAAGATTATTGAGAACAGTCAGCAAGGCAAACCACTGGGACCAACCTCCCTGCTTTCTGTGACAAGGTGTCCAGTGCTGTGAATAAGGAATGAGTGGTGGATGCTGTGTGCTTTGTTTTTAACAAGGACTCCATCACTGTATCTCAAACTGTCCTTATTAAATCAATGAGATAGGGACTGGATAAGTGAAAAATCATGTGGTTGGAAGGTTGGCTGGACTGCTGGGATGAAGGAATCAATCAATGGTGCAAAGTCCGGCTGGCAGCCAAAGTCCGGTGGTGTCTGTCAGGGATCAGTATTGGGATCAATGCTGTTAAATGTCTTTATTAGTCACCTGTGTGATGGGACAGAATGCACCCTCAGCAGGTTTGTGGAGAACAGCAAACTGGAGGAGTGGTCTGTAATGCTTGAGGGCAGTACTCCTACTTAGACTTGGAGAGGCTGTCCTGTTGAAAGGCTCAGAGAGGTCAGGGCAGAGAAAGGAAGGAGGGAGAGGTACACAGCACATTTAGACGGAGACATCTATGGCATCCCCGGCAGAGTAAGGGTGGATAAAATGATGCTGTAGCTAATGCTGCTGATTTATGGATTCATGGAATGGTTTGGCTTGGAAGGGCACTTAAATATCTAATTCCAGCCCCCTGCCATGAGCAACCTTTCACTAGACCAGGTTCATAGAACCATAAAATGGTTTAGGTTGGAAGGGACCTCGAGGATCATCCAGCTCCAACCCCCTGCCATAAGCAGGGACACCTCCCACTAGAGCAGGTTGCTCAAGGCCTCATCCAGCCTGGGCTTGAACACTATAGAAAGTAGAAGAAAATAATCTCAGAGGAGAACATCTGCAGTTAAATAAGCCTCTCACAGCCTCTTTTATTTCTTCTCCTTCATTTATACCTTAAGTCTTTATACAGATTGGAATATGTAAATAGTCTTTAGAGTGGAAACAAGGTGGAGATTTTTAGAGCTGTTTATTCTCTCTCCTTTGCCCTGTTCTATTTTGAAGTTTGACGTTAGCATCTTTTGAAAGGAGGCATATGGCATTTCTAATTAAGGCCCATGATTTTCTGACATATAACTGAATAATACATTCCAAATACTGTTAAGCTTTCCAGATGAAAGAACGTTCCAGACTGAAGCGCTGAAGCTTTGTGAGCTATTTTGCTGGAGTGTGTATGCTGTGTAACACTGATCTCCTTAAGAACCTCAAGGAATTTTGCATACAGTCCCAGTGCAGGGAGAAAAGGAGGGGTTTGTGTCTTCTGGCTGATCTCAGCAGGTTTGGGTGGGATAACAGCTTGTGTGCTTTGTTCCTGTAAGTATTCAGTGTAGCTTAATTTCTGAAGTTTTCATCTGGCTGGGGATTTGATTCATCTCTATCAGATTTTATTTCAGACCACAAAATTGGGTTCTTTTTCTCTCTTTGCCAGTGGCTCTTATAGAAATGCACTATTAGCTCTTCAGTTTCTCCAAAGCAATTCACATCTCTCCTTTTAGAATCAGGTCTTCCTTCACCTTCAGTGTGTGAGCTTGGAGTGTGTTAAGGAGAGTATGTCCAGCAGATCAAGGGAGGTTCTCCTTCCCCTCTACTCTGCCCTGGCGAGACCTCATCTTGAATACTGCTTTCAGTTTTGGGCTCCCCAGTTTAAGAGGAACAGGGATCAGCTGGAGAGGGTCTGGCGGAGGGCTACGAGGATGATGAGGGGACTGGAGGGCATGGCTTATGAGGAGAGGCTGAGGGACCTGGGGCTGCTTAGTCTGGAGAAGAGAATCATAGAATGAACCTGGTTGGAAGAGACCTCCAAGCTCATCCACTCCAACCTAGCACCCAGCCCTATCCAGTCAACTAGACCATGGCACTAAGTGCCTCATCCAGTCTTTTCTTGAACACCTTCAGGGACAGTGACTCCTCCACCCCCTTGAGCAGCCCATTCCAATGCCAGTCACTCTCTCTGTGAAGAACTTCCTCCTAACATCCAGCCTATACTTTCCCTGGCACAACTTGAGACTGTGTCCTCTTGTCCTGTTGCTGCTTGCCTGGGAGAAGAGCCCAACCCCACCTGGCTACAGCCTCCCTTCAGGTAGTTGTAGACAGCAATGTGGTCACGCGTGAGCCTGAAGAAGAAGACTGAGAGGGGATTTAATCAATGTTTATAAACATTTGAAGGCTGGTCAGGAGTGGGGGGACAGGCTCTGCTCACTGCTCCCTGGGATAGGACAAGGAGCAATGTGTGTAAGCTGCAGCACAGGAGGTTCCACCTCAACACAAGGGGGAAATTCTTTCCTGTAAGGGTCCCAGAGCACTGGCACAGGCTGCCCAAAGAGGTTGTGGAGTCTCCTCTGGAGCCTTTAAAGGCCTGTCTGGATGTGTTCCTCTGTGATCTGTGCTAGATTGTGTGGTCCTGCTGTGGCAGGGGGATTGGACTCAATCTCCTTGGATCCCTTCCAACCCCTAACATCCTGTGAGCCTGTGGTGAGGACTCCACCACTGTCCTGGGCAGCTTGTTCCAGGCTAGAGGGTTTCACTAATGTGACATTCAAATTGAAATGCAAAGAGGTTTCTGGTATGTACTCTCTTCTCTTAGGGCAGCATTTTTGCTGTTAATCGTCCTTGAAATGCAGTGGATGCTGTCTTTGTCCTCACTGTTCATTGTCAAATTCAAGCACTGGTGATATTTGTATTAATGGCTTGTATTTGACAGTTGCTGAGACTGTAAATAAGAAATGGGTAATGGAAGTGAGAATGACAAGGGTGAAGATTTAAGAGGGTAATTATGCAAGTACTGAAGATCCTCCTCTACCTGAACTACTACTGTTGTCTACATAAAGTTGGAGGTCAAGTGTTTAATGTACCTATGGAATTAAAGATAGGTCAGCAACCAAACTGGCTAAGCTGTGTTGAAGAGTATTTAAGGGATTTTGGGAGCAGATGTAGCTTTGGGCCTCAAGTTGTGCTGGGGGAAGTATAGGCTGGATGTTAGGAGGAAGTTCTTCACAGAGAGAGTGATTTGCCATTGGAGTGGGCTGCCCAGGGAGGTGGTGGAGTCACCATCCCTGGGGGTGTTCAGGAAAAGACTGACTGAGGCACTTAGTGCCATGGTCTGGTTGACTGGCTAAGGCTGGGTGCTAGGTTGGACTGAATGATCTTGGAGGTCTCTTCCAACCTGCTTGATTCTATTCTGTTCTCATTTTTTGTTTCATTTTCAGCTTCTTGAGACAGCTCAGTTTAAAGGAAAGAGCAGCCTTGGAGACCTGCTGACACCTAAGTTCTCCATAGCTGCAGAAGCCTCTGAGGATAATGGGGCTGTTGCACTGGCCCCTTTTGGGTTGTGAATAGTAAAAAAGATGAGAATTGGAGCCATTGTCGGTGTTTAATTTTGGGGGCATGTTTAATTTGTAACAGGGTTTTATCCAGATATAATTGGAAACATCCACATAGCTGCAAGGCCAAAGGTCCAGATAGCTGCAAGGCCAAAGGTCCAGATAGCTGCAAGGCCATGTTCACATGAGGAGCTGCTCTACAGAGACTATGGAGCTCTGTGTGAACATATGCCTAGAGCCATGAGCCACTTGGAAGCTGGACGGTTACTTGGGTTGGGTGATGTTTTGGGCACTGTGCCAGGCCCACATTATCCCTTCTGGTTTTGTTATTAGTTATTTAATGACATCTATCTCTCCATAAACATTTTCATCCTTCTGAGGTTTCTTTTCCATTTGAGTTGTGTTTTCTGTTCCACGCATCATGACCTTTAACGTCACAGTGTTGTTTTTACAGCTCGCCCATGAACTTGTCTCAGTTGAAAAAAGTGACTGTGGCTCTGAGGCTTCTTGAGATCAGGGTCCCAAATGAGAGCTAAGTGGCACCAAAGGGATGTGGTGTGATGAAGCAGCATTATCTACTATACTTCAAAAGAGAATTGCCTTTATGTGAAGGCTGGAGTAGATGTGACTTGTAGATAATACTGCACTGTGAGATTTCATTACACAGAGAGCTCACAGCCTTGAAGCTTCCCTCACATAAAGCTCTTCTTGACCCCAACCCTTTTCCCTGTAGCAGTGTTGGGGCAATTAATGAGGCAGGAATTATAAAATGCATAGTTAATTTTATTTCCAGAAAGTCCTGCCCACAACTATACATAAATTAGTTACATTTGGGTTCTAATTCACTTGCGAAAGTCCTCCCAAGGATGCTTCTGGGCAATTCAGTCATTTAGGAGCATCAGAAAACTAGAAAAGTTCAGCCACAAAATGGCTTTGCCTCACTTACAAATAGGCAGTCTGGAGCCCTAGGGCAAGTCTGTGCTACTCACTGCAGGGGAGTGGAAATTTCAAGATAGTCCCTGGCTCACCTGTGCCAGTGTTGGAGCTGCTTGGCCATTGAGAGGCTTCTAGATCTTCCCAAGGTGCTGGGAAAGAGGCAGAGGATCTCTGATCTGATCCTGGTTCCTCTTGGCATGGAGATTTGCAGAGGTGCAGGCAGGATCTCTTGGGGATGTGCAGAGAGCACCATGGCGGTGGCACTTCTTGCCACATCGTGAGGCACTTAAGTCTCCAGGTAGTTCAAACCCAAAACATCAGGACTAAGCTGGTCTGAAGTATGAGGCAGAGCAGAACATGTTGTCCAAGAGCAGTGAGACAGAGGCAGCACCCACTGAGGCAGAGCAGTGAGGCAGAAGCAGCACAACTGCTTGCCACTTAGCTCCATTTCTGTTACTTGGCCAAGTGCAAAGGCTCCTTTGGCCACAGAGATTCACCAATCAAAATGGCATTTGTCAAACTGACCATATTAGGTGACCCCAGGGCTTGCTCACCCTTACTTGGGTAAGATACCAACAAGTACCTAAACACTTGTGGGTACCTGTTTATCACTTTGGGAAGGGACATGGTGGCCTAAGCCTTTGTTTTCCTCTCACCCTTGCTTCCCCCATCAGCAGAAGAGTGGGACAAGCCAGGACATCTAATAGGCCTGTTAGCCTGCCAGGACAAGCAGCACTGTGAATTGTTCCTTTAAACTTGGTGGTAACTTTATTAATACACTTGTTTTGTCAAGTCTCCTCAACATTCTTTATGGTTCCACTAATATTTCCTATGTCTTTTTTGTGGTTTTAAAACTGATATCTGAGGTTTTTGTCTGAGACCTACATTTATGAAGCTTCAATGTCTGTTCCCCTTAGTAAATCTGTGCATGCTTTTGTCTTTTTTTTTTTCTTTCCTTTTTTTTCCCTTTCTTTTTGCAGAGAGTGATAATGAACTCTCCAGTGGCACTGGTGATGTGTCAAAGGATTGTCCTGAGAAGATTTTGTATTCCTGGGGAGAATTACTGGGGAGATGGTAATACTTCTTTTCTTAAATTTAGACTTTAAGTACTAACCTTTCCTTTGTTTTATGAGACTGTATGCTCTTGAGCAGCAGGTTTGCATTCTTCTTCAGCTTCCACAGTTTACAAACCAAAATACAGAACCCACTGAGGTGTGTTTTTTAAACCTTGTTTCGTAGAGACTGGTAAGCTCACTTATTTTAACCTGCAGTTATATGACAGTTCTCTCCTCAAAGCCTTGTTTCATTCAAGGTTTGAGAAAAGGAGGAGAAAAGAAGGCTCTGTGAACACCTTATAGCAGCCTGAAAGGGGCTGCAAGGAAGGTGGAAAGGGACTTTTTACAAGGGCTTATAGTAGTAGGACAAAGGGGAAAGGATTGAAGCTTGAGAAGGGAAGATACAGACAGGACAGCAGGAGGAAATCCTTTGCAGTAAGGGTGGTGAGGTACTGGAACATGTTGCCCAGTGAGATTGTGGATGCTCCCTCCCTGGAGGCTTTTAAGGCCAGGATGAACGAGGCCTTGGGCAACCTGGTCTAGTGGGAGATGTCTGTGTCCATGGCAGAGGGTTTGGAACTAGATAATCTTCAGAGTTACTTCCTACCAAAACCATTCTATGAATCTATGAATATGTTCATATATGCTCTTGCTGCACACCTGAGCTCCAAATGCAGAACTTTCTGGCCACCTCTTTTCTTTTGGGCTGGATATTAGGCTCTCCTGAAACTCAGTGCCCCTTAGTGCTAGAATAGAAAAGACAGAGCAACTCCAGTCTGTCCTAAGGCTTTTGTAGTAGCTGACTTGTATTGAATTGATTTAATTGTTTAGAAGCACTCTTCTTCATTTTCTGTTGTTCCTTGTGTAAGCACTAGGAATAACCTTGATCCTCACTGAATCTGTTTCTGTTGGAGAGTAAAATGAAGAATATTTGTAAGCCTAGAGTATGTTCTCAACAGTGTGATTTCTGTGGTTTAATTAAGTGCTTCAGTAGCAGCCTACCCTCTGCCAAGAGAGGCAGAAGTCTGTATGTATGCTACCTTATACTATTAGCAGATGCCAGAACCACTTACTTGGTTTTCCCTTTGTAAGGAAAAGCTCTTGCTGCCTGAGAGAAAAATAATCAGAGGCCCTTAATTAGGCATTGGCAAAGTTTCCTTTTCCTAACTCCAAAAAGGGAGCAGAAAAACACCTCAAGGATTTATCTGGGCAATTCCTCTCTTTACTTGGCCACTTTGTAGTGTTGGAGAAACACCACCTTTTGCTTGCTGCTAACCTCATCTTTATGGACATCTCAGGCTAAGTTCACTAAGCAAGACATCACGAGATTTTTATTAAGCTCAGTGGAACCTTTCCCTCCTGCTTGTTTTTGACTATTTTGTCAGCCAAGTTTCTGGCCTTAATGAAAAATCTTTTTGAGGAAGCACAGATACTGTATGAAATAATTGTACAAATATTCTGTAACTAAAGAAAACACTGAAGGAAACTGTGGAAATCAGTTGATGAATCACAGAATCAATCAGGTTGGAAGAGGCCTCCAAGATCATCCAGTCCAACCTAGCACCCAGCCCTATCCAGTCAACCAGACCATGGCACTAAGTGCCTCAGCCAGGCTTTGCTTCACCACCTCCAGGGACAGCGACTCCACCACCTCCCTGGGCAGCCCATTCCAATGCCAATCACTCTCTCTGCCAACAACTTCCTCCTAACATCCAGCCTAGACCTCCCTTGGCACAACTTGAGACTGTGTCCCCTTCTTCTCTTGCTGGTTGCCTGGCAGAAGAGACCAACCCCACCTGGCTAGAGACAATTGCATTTTCCTCACCTAAAAAGGCTATAAATGAATCCACACTAGAGCTCTTTAGAACTTTCCAAAGGCTATTCTTAAAAGACATCGCTAGAGAGAGTTCATAAACTCCAGCCCCTCAATTCAAGAGAGATGTTGAGGTGCTGGAAGGTGTCCAGAGAAAGGCAACAAAGCTGGTGAGGGGCCTGGAGCACAGCCCTGTGAGGAGAGGCTGAGGGAGCTGGGGGTGTGCAGCCTGGGGAAGAAGAGGCTCAGGGCTGACCTCATTGCTGTCTACAACGATCTGAAGGGAGGCTGTAGCCAGGTGGGGTTGGCAAGCAGCAAGAGTAGGAGCAAAGCTGGAGGTGGGGAGATTCAGATTGGGCATCAGGAGGAAGTTGTTGAGCATGAGAGTGGTGAGAGGCTGGAATGGGTTGCTCGGGGAGGTGGTTGAGGCCCCATGGCTGGAGGTGTTTAAGGCCACGCTGGCTGAGGCTGTGGTCAGGCTGCTCTAGGGTAGGGTGTCCCTGGGCATGGCAGGGGGGTTGGAACTAGATAGTCCTTGTGGTCCCTTCCAATCCTGACTGATTCTATGATTCTAAGATCCCAGCCAACCTGAACACTTGCAGTAGCAAACATTTTCTTTAGGACACCTTAAAGCAGTATTAATTTTAAAGACAAATGCCAGTGTGTGGAATACTTGGATTCCTGAATAGCAGCTTTTACCTTTAAGGGAGAGAATTTAGAGTAACAGATGAAAAATGGTTAGGGTTTGAGAAGTAAAAATAAATGGAAACAAAATCTTCTGGTGTGTTGCAAACTGCAGCATATGCTAGTGGAATATTTGTGCACTAGTTAAACAAAGTAAATAAACAAAAAAATACCATTTCCTCTTGGAGAAAGTGATGTGCTGATTTGTCTCTCAGATGAAACCTTCCCTGCACTTCAATTGCTGCTTGTCATTTTGTTTAAATGTCACTGTAACCAAAAGGACTGACTCAGCAGCAACAGTGCTCCAAGAGTCCCCTTCAGACATGGAAACAGGAGTAAAACAATGTCCCAGAAAGAGACAATAAGCTGTTGGAAAGCAATGCAAGATGTTAAAACTTATTTTACTGTTAACTGCATGCTCAGCATTAAAGTTGTTCTTGCAAGCTGAGCTGCTTTAGCTGAGTACTGAAGTATTTCTGATGCAGTTTGTTGTTGGTTTGGTTATATTTTTGTGTGTGCAGCAATGATCAATAGCAGTCTTTGATCAGAAATAGTTATTTTTTGAGTTGGAGCATAGTCTGTTCCATCCCTATTTTACATCCCTGGCTCTTTGATGTTTTAAAATCATCTCTTTGAATTACAGCACCTTGTAGTGAATTAAAGTTGTCAGCACCCAGGAATGCTAAAGGATAAGAGTAGAATACAAAAAAAGCTCTTACTTTATGCTTTTTTTTTTCCTGTTTGGCCAAGCAAGTGTCAAAAGGTGGATAGGAATGTGAGGTGCCTGGGCTTCTCCCAGGTGGATAGGAATGTGAGGTGCCTGGGCTTCTCCCAGGTGGATAGGAATGTGAGGAGCCTGGGCTTCTCCCAGGTGTATAGAATAGAATAGAAACAGCCAGCTTGGAAGAGACCTCCAAGCTCAGCCAGTCCAACCTAGCACCCAGCCCTGGCCAATCAACCAGACCATGGCACTAAGTGCTTCATCCAGTCTTTTCTTGAACACCTCCAGGCACAGCAACTCCACCACCTCCCTGGGCAGCCCATTCCAATGCCAATCACTCTCTCTGACAACAACTTCCTCCTAACATCCAGCCTAGACCTCCCCCAGCACAACTTGAGACTGTGTCCCCTTGTTCTGTTGCTGGTTGCCTGGGGGAAGAGACCAACCCCACCTGGCTACAGCCTCCCTTCAGGTAGTTGTAGACAGCAATGAAGTCTGCCCTGAGCCTCCTCTTCTGCAGGCTGCACACCCCCAGCTCCCTCAGCCTCTCCACATAGGGTTTGTGTTCCAGGCCCTTCACCAGCCTTGTTGCCCTTCTCTTGACACTTTCCAGTATCTCAACATCTCTCTTGAATTGAGAGACCCAGAACTGGACACAGCACTGAAGGAGTTGCTGTTAGGTTTCTATTTCTTTTCAGCTGTTCATTTTACCATAGCTGCTGCCTCTGTTGCTCACATAACACAGATGACCAAATAGATATAATAGCCAAACCAATCCAATTTGCAGTGTGCTATGAGTGCTTCATTTTCACACAGCTTGAATTTTAGATTTCTACTCTAGCTCATTTATTTATTCCTGAATATGCATTTCATTAGTGTGCAGCTGCTTAGTGACTCTTTAGTCCTTTTAATATTTCAGTGAATATTAGTTTTTTCTCTCTAGCCTTTTCCAATCACAAGACCATTAGGCTAATATCACTTGCTGCAGAATGTCTTGAAAAGAGTGGAGAGTCTACTTGAACTTTAATTTAGCTAACTTCAGTGCTAAAGTTGGAAATTGTTGCAGAAAACCTGCTAGCTTGCTGGGGCAATGTGGTCAGAGCCCCCACAGATCAGTGTGATCAAAGGCAATGCCACATGGACTCCAGATGATGCAATGTGAATTATACCAGAGATGTTTATTGATCATTTTGGCTCTCATATAGCCTCAGAGCATAGAGCAGATGCCTACACATTAGCATAATTAGACAAGGACAACCTACTCCATCTGCATAAGCCATGCCCTGTTTTCCTCATTAATGAGGTGTCCATTATCACAGTCTCACAGTTATCACCAAGGTTGGAAGAGACCTCACAGATCATCAAGTCCAACCCTTCACCACAGAGCTCAAGGCTAGACCATGGCACCAAGTGCCACGTCCAATCCTGCCTTGAANTAGCCTCTCCTCATAGGGCTTGCTTATCCTTTCTGAGATAAGTTAGCCAGCAGCTGGTGGGAATCGAGGTCAGCATCTGCCTGTTACTATCCTTCTTCAGTTTGCATTCCCACAGAAAATGACTTACATTGCACTACACATTTAAAACCTAGATGATTGTCTTTTGAAAGAGTAAATAATCACACTTTTCCTGGTTTAATTCTCAAGTCCCTTGGAAATATTATAGATTCATAGAATGACAGAGTTGTTTTGGTTGGAAAAGACCTCTAAGATCACTGAATCCAACCATCAACCTGACACCAACCATGGTCATTAAACCACATCCTGAAGTCAGAGTGATTGAGAGAGTGATTTGCCATTGGAATGGGCTGCCCAGGGAGGTGGTGAAGTCACTGTCCCTGAAGGTGTTCATGAAAAGCCTGGATGAGGCACTTAGTGCTATGGTCTGGTTGATTGGATAGGGCTGGGTGCTAAGATCTTGGAGGTCTCTTCAAACCTGGTTGATTCTATGATTCTAGATCCCACATCTATACATTTCTTGAACATCCCCAGGGACAGTGACTCTGCCACTTCCTTGTGCAACCTGTCCCAATGCCTACTCACCCTTGTAGGAATGAAAATTTTCCTGAGGTCCAACCTAAACCTCACCTGGCACAAATCCAGGCCATTTCCTCTTGTCCTGTCACCTGATGGTAGGGAGAATATCGTCCTTGTACTATAGGAAAAAAGGAATTTATTTAGAGCACCTTTTTAAATCTGAAACATTTGTAGTAATATGTTCACAACTTAATGACCTGTTTCAGAGAATGAGTGCCTGAAACATTTGCTTTCAGTGGAAGGTCAAATTGCAGGTTCTTTAATTTAATCACAGCTTGCTAGCTTTTGGCTGAACTGCCACTCTAATTGTTCTGCTGGTAGAGCTGAGAAACCTAACAGTGGTCAAAACTGCAACAGAGCAAAGCGCTTCCCACGTTGGGGTTGCTGCTTGCATTGCTCTGAAGATTGCCATGATAAGTCAGGGTGAACTTTAATTGAGATCAGTAAGCAGTTATGTCAGAAAGGACTTGTAAACATCTGTGCCTGAGAACTCTGAAACACTGTGCATGTGCAGTGATACTACCCCAAACCCAGGTGGCCAAGAAGGCTGATGGCATCCTGGCCTGGACCAGGAACAGTGTGGGCAGCAGGACAAGGGAGGTTATTCTGCCTCTGTACTCAACACTGCTCAGGCCACACCTTGAGTATTGTGTCCAGTTCTGGGCTCCTCAATTCGAGAGAGATATTGAGGTACTGGAAGGTGTCCAGAGAAGGGCGATAAAGCTGGTGAGAGGCCTGGAACACAAACCCTATGAGGAGAGGCTGAGGGAGCTGGGGGTGTGCAGCCTGCAGAAGAGGAGGCTCAGGAGTGACTTCATTGCTGTCCAAAACTACCTGAAGGGAGGCTGTAGCCAGGTGGGGTTGGTCTCTTCTGCCAGGCAACCAGCAACAGAAGAAGGGGACAGAGTCTCAAGTTGTGCCAGGGGAGGTCTAGGCTGGATGTTAGGAGGAAGTTATTCATAGAGAGAGTGATTGGCATTGGAATGGGCTGCCCAGGGAGGTGGTGGAGTCACCGTCCCTGGAGGTGTTGAAGCAAAGCCTGGCTGAGGCACTTAGTGCCACGGTCTCGTTGACTGGATAAGGCTGGGTGCTAGGTTGGCCTGGATGATGTTGGAGGTCTCTTCCAGCCAGTCTGATTCTATGATTCTATGGGCTCAGGGACTGGATTATTAATGAAGGCATGTCTGTAGTATTCAACCTGGCTGAATATCCCCTTTTCAGTGTCCCGTATTCCAGGTTTTGCAGGACTAGTCACACAGTGTTGGAAGATTTATAGATTCAGAGAGTGATTTATGTTGGAAGGGACCTTAAAGATCATCTAGTTCCAGCTCCCCTGCCAAGGACATGGACACCTTCCACTAGAGCAGGTTGGTCAAGGCCTCATCCATCCTGGCCTTGAACATCTCCAGGCAGGAGGCATCTATGACCTCTCCAGGCAACCTGTTCCAGTGTCTTACCACTCTCACTGCAAGGAATTTATTCTTCCAATCTAAATCTGCTCTCCACAAGCTTCAGTCCATTCTCTCTCATCCTACCACTACAAGCCCTTGTAAAAAGTCCCTCCCCAGCTTTCCTGTAGTCCCCTTCGGATATTGGAAGTCTGCTCTGAGGTCTCCCAGGACCCTTCACCTCTCCAGACTGAGCAGCCCCAACTCTCTCAGCCTGTCCCCATAGGTGTGTTCCAGTCCTCTGATCATCTTCATGACCCTTCTCTGGATCTGCTCTGGCAGTTCAGTGTCCTTCTTGTGCTAGGGGCACCAGAACTGGATGCAGTGCTTCAGGATTGGGATTTAGCAGAACAGAGTAGAGGTGGAGAGTCTGCTCCCTGTCCTGCTGCTCTCACTGCTTTTAATGCAGCCCAGCACATGGCTGCCTTCTTGATTGCCAGTGACCACTGCTGGCTCGTGGTGAGTTTGTCATCGAGTGACAGCCCCAAGTACCTCTCCTTCAGACTGCTCTTTGGGGCATTCCTTGCCCAGCCTATATTTGTGCTTGGGATTGCCCTGACCCAGGAGTAGGACCTTGCACTTGGCCTTGTTGAACTTCATGACATTGGCTTGGGCTCACCTCTCAGGCCTGTCTGAGTCTCTCTGGATAAAATAAGTCACCCTGCAGTTGTCTTTCTGCTTTTCTTGGTGTGTGTACAGGCAGACAGTAAGACACAAGCTCAACTGAGAGACAGATTCATTTGGAGTGGGGGGGATTTTACTAAGCTGTGTGGGATTTGTGGGACTTGCTACATATTCTTGGTGTCAAGTGAAAAACTGGAGCTTTAGGCTTCATGTTAATACTCTTTGAGTTTGTCTTAGTTTGTTTTCCAAAATCCATTGCTCTATTTATCTTAGGCTATTTTTAACTTCCTGCTCTTAACTAAAGCTAAATGTATATATTGGACAAACATTTAAATGGAATTGTCTGTACAGATGGCTTAGTTTTCTCTTTCCATTCAAACTGTCCTCATTAGCCAGCTTAGTTCAGTGGCTGCTATTGTTTGCTGGTTTAATTTCCATCATTTCCTCTATACCTAGAGAGTTTGGGCATCATAGAATCATAGAATCAGTCAGGGTTGGAAGGGACCACAAGGATCAGCTAGTTCCAAACGTCTGCCATGGACAGGGACATCCTAGCCTAGATCAGCCTGGCCACAGCCTCAGCCAGTGTGGCCTTAGACACCTCCAGCCATGGGACCTCAACCACCTCCCTGGGCAACCCATTGCAGGCTCTTACCACTCTCATGCTGAACAACTTTTTCTTCAGTCTGAATCTCCCCACCTCCAGCTTTGCTCCATTGCCCCCAGTCCTGTCACTCCCTGAGAGCCTAAAAAGTCCCTCCCCAGCTTTTTTGTAGGCCCCCTTCAGATCCTGGAAGGCCACAAGAAGGTCACCTGGGAGCCTCCTCTTCTGCAGACTGCACAGCCCCAACTCTTTCAGTCTGTGCTCACAACAGAGCTGCTGCAGCCCTCTGAGTATCCTCATGGCCCTTCACTGGACACACTCCAGCTTCTCCACATCCTTCTTGTAACAGGGGCTCCAGAACTGGATGCAGTACTCCAGGTGGGGTCTCAGCAGAGTGAAGTAGAGAGAGAGAATCACCTCTCTGGCTCTGCTGGCCACACTTCTGATGCAGCCCAGGCTCTGCTTGGCTTTCTGGGCTGCAAGTGCAGACTGCTGGCTCCTGTTGAGCTTCTCATCCAGCAGCACCCCCAAGTCTCTCTCCTTGGGGCTGCTCTCCAGGCACTCACTGCCCAGCCTGGATTTGTACTTGGCATTGCCTCAACCCAGCTGCAGGACCTTGCACTTGGTCTTGTACAGTACGTTATGCCTCTGCTTCTTGCTGTAAATCCTTGCAGAATGTTTCCTTTCCACCTGAAAAATACAAATCAGTTAAACCAGTGGCAGAAAACTTTCTTTGCTAGTTGCTGATTCTGCTTTTCAGATGAATATTGGAAAGTTTATAAACTCTTCATAGTTTTTGTTTATTTTTGCTTCTGTAGCTGAAGTTTGATAGGCAAATGATTGTCTCATTTCTCAGGCACAATAATCTTGTGGTGAGACCAAATGGATTATCTACACTGGTAAAAAGTGGTGTGCCAGAAGCACTACGGGCAGAGGTTTGGCAGCTGCTGGCAGGATGCCATGACAACCAGGCAATGCTGGATAAGTACAGACTTCTCATCACAATGGTAAGGCACTTGGGGTTTTTCTCTGATTTCCTTTTATCTGTTTGTTTGGGGGTTGGTTTTTTTTTTTTTTAATTTGCCTTTTTTGGTGGTGTTGGTGATGTGTTTTTTAGCTCCTTTGGTTGAAATGAATTCTGGTGAGCATCAGTTTTATTCAGTAGGAAGGTAATACAGAAGTGGAACAGTTTGACTTGTCTTAAGCAACTGAAATGGTAGCTCCTTTGGTTGAAATGAATTCTGGTGAGCATCAGTTTTATTCAGTAGGAAGGTAATACAGAAGTGGAACAGTTTGACTTGTCTTAAGCAACTGAAATGGTAGCTCCTTTGGTTGAAATGAATTCTGATGAGCAACAGTTTTATTCAGTGGGAAGGTAATACAGAAGTGGAACAGTTTGACTTGTCACCCAATCACCCTTTCAGTTGCTTAAGACATTCTCTCCTGCCAGGGATACCTGCTGGATGGCGTTAACAATAGAAATTGCTGGCCTATATCTGCAGTAGTGTTTGGCATTTAGCTTTCTGTTCCCTTGTTGTCCTGATAAGAAGCACCTCAACTTTTTGTTCAGGTGTTTGATTGTTTGGGTGTTTTTTAAAAGAAACCAAAGAAATTAGTTGGTTTATTTCTTCAACAATTTCTGATTTAATTTGCTTTTGTAAACTCAACATCATCACTTTGGTGGTTTTCAGCAGTTTGTTCTCTCTATGCCTCAATTGTCTCTGCTTTAATTAAACCCCACCAAAACCCAAACCAACCAGACAGCAACCAGCCAACCCAAACCTCCCAAAGCTGGATACTTCTTGGTTTGTTGTTTATGTTAAAAGAGCAAGTTCAACCCATTCTCATCCAGCAGAAAACCAATCTCCTTGCTGTGTGGCTGTTTTGAGAGGAGAATTACCCTTTGGGGGTTAAATTCCTAACTCTAATTGGTGTAAAACCACCACAGAACCATTTTGGGAATCTCTTTCCATTCTGTATCCTAACATCATCAGTGCACTCAGTAAACAGTGTAAGAAGGTGTCTGCACAGGTGTTCCAGACATAGCTGTGATTGAAAGGTGAACCACTGTGATGGTTTGGGTGTTCCCTGCCCCCCCGCCCCGCTTTGGAAATCACCCAGACTAGACTCAGCTCTGGAAATTGAATGAAGCTTATATTTACAGCTGGCACAATTTACAAGCAGATATTTACAGTGTATACAGTTATAGACAGAAATAGACAAGGTAAAAGGTAATACAGAAACACAACTCCCCTCCCAGAAACCTGAGTCCCCAGGAGGGGCTCCCAACCACCCTTCCACCTTCTCTCCCTCCTCTCTCAACCTTACTCCAGTCCCAAGGAAGAATGGAGGTTTGGCCAGGGGGGTTAGGAAGCAAAGTGGATTAATCAGAGAAATGGCAGAGAGGCTAGAGAGAGAAATGCAGCTTGGAGCTCCCCAGCAGAAGTGAGTTATCTATGTTTGCATTCCTGTTTTTATACATCTCAGCAAGCCTATGAGTGAGGTAGACATCACTATTGTTTTCCTTTCACAGCCTGTGATCTAGTTCTTCTCACCAAAACATTCTAGCTAGCTTCAAACTAGCACAACCAGTGTGCTGTAGTAGTGGGAACTCTGTGTCAGGAGGTTAGCTCAACACCTGGGGCTTCTAAAATTCTTGCCACTGCAGGCTAGTGGAGAAGCAGCTGTCTCAAGAAATGGTCATGATGGCAGGAACAGATGAAGAGAATCCTGTATGTGGCTCAGAGAAAGTGTTGGATTTGTTCTCTAGCGAATGAATCATCTGTCCATACAGAAGTTCTGGAGTGGTGTTGCTAGTAGAAGTTTCCTTTCATAGTACTGTCACATCTCTTTGATACTTGTCCTCTTAATGTGACCTACCCACTCTGCTTGTAAAGTTTAACAGCATCCCCCAAGTGAGAGCTGTCCTCATGGCTTCTTTTTCCTTCACCACTAAAGAAGGATGTTGTGATAGTGTCTTTCTGACGTCGTAGTTGGGTTCTGTTTTCCTTAGAAACCATTCACAGGACATCTGTCAAGTGTATGTTGCATCAAAACCACCTCCATTATTTTGCTCTTGCTTTCCAAAAGTGAGGAAGATGTTTGTTTCACAGCGGAGGAGGGAGTGGAAAGCTTGTAAAATGCAAGCAAGCTCAGCTTGACGTTGGGGCCTCATGCCTTAAAAATACCTTGCTGTGCTTGGCCTTTTCAAGATAGAAATGTTCCAGTGATGTGTATTTTGGAAGAGGCTGTGTCATACAGGCTCTAATATGAAATATTATCACAGTATCACAGTATCACCAATGCTGGAAGAGACCTCATAGATCATCAAGTCCAAGCCGTTACCACAGAGCTCAAGGCTAGACCATGGCACCAAGTGCCACGTCCAATCCTGCCTTGAACAGCTCCAGGGATGGCGACTCCACCACCTCCCTGGGCAGCCCATTCCAGTAGCCAATGACTCTCTCAGTGAAGAACTTTCTCCTCACCTCAAGCCTAAATTTCCCCTGGCATAGCTTGAGGCTGTGTCCTCTTGTTCTGGTGCTGGCTGCCTGAGAGAAGAGAGCAACCTCCTCCTGGCTACAGCCACCCCTCAGGTAGTTGTAGACAGCAATAAGGTCTGCCCTGAGCCTCCTCTTCTCCAGGCTAAACAATCCCAGCTCCCTCAGCCTCTCCTCGTAGGGCTGTGCTTGAGGCCTCTCCCCAGCCTCGTTGCCCTTCTCTGGACACTTTCAAGCATCTCAATGTCCCTCTTAAATTGAGGGGCCCAGAACTGGACACAGTACTCAAGGTGTGGTCTAACCAGTGCAGAGTACAGGGGCAGAATGACCTCCCTGCTCCTGCTGACCACACTATTCCTGATGCAGGCCAGGATGCCATTGGCTCTCTTGGCCACCTGGGCACACTGCTGGCTCATGTTCAGGCGAGAGCTGACTGAACTGAAGCATTTATGCAAACTCAGGTTTCCTTTCCCTTTTCTTTGGGGAAGTCTCTGCACCCAGAGATTTTTAAGCCAGTTTATATAGATGCAGTTGGGACTTTTTTGTTTGTCTGGTAATGAAAATGCTATGGCTGACCTATGGAATGGCATAGCAGGATTCTGTAGACTACTGTAGCAGTTGATATAGTGTCAGCCAGTACTTACCAGTAAGGTAAGGATTGCTGGCCAGTTTTCTTGAGAGATTTGGCTTTAAGGCCAGCTTTTGATTTGAAAAGACCTCTAAAGATCACATAGTCCAGCTGCCAAGCTGACATCACCATGGCCATTAAATGATGCCTCAAAGTGCCATGTCATAGAATCACACATTTCTTGAACACCTCCAGTGATGGTGACTCCACCACCTCCCTGGGCAGCCTGTTCCAGTGTCTGACTATTCTTGAAGGAAAGAGATTTTTCCTAGTGTCCAACCTAACCTTACCCTGGCCATTTTTTTCTAATTCTATCATCTGATACTAGGGAGAAGAGATCAACCCCCACCTCAAACCAACCTCAGGGATTTGTGGAGAGCAGTAAAGTCTCTCCTCAGCTTCCTCCAGACTAACCAATCCCAGTTAATCATAGAATCAACCAGGTTGGAAGAGACCTCCAAGCTCATCCAGTTCAACCTAGCACCCAGCCCTGGCCAGTCAACCAGACCATGGCACTAAGTACCTCATCCAGGCTTTGCTTCAGCACCTCCAGGGACGGTGACTCCACCACCTCCCTGGGCAGCCCATTCCAATGCCAATCACTCTCTCTGCCAACAACTTCCTCCTAACATCCAGCCTAGACCTCTCCTGGCACAACTTGAGACTGTGTCCGTGTTCTGTTGCTCGTTGCCTGGCAGAAGACACCAACCCCACCTGGCTACAGCCTCCCTTCAGGTAGTTGTAGCCAGCAATGAGGTCTGCCCTGAGCCTCCTCTTCTGCAGGCTGCACACCCCCAGCTCCCTCAGCCTTTCCTCACAGGGCTGTGCTCCAGGCCTCTCATCAGTTTCACTGTCCTGAATCCCTGATGAGTTCCCTCATCCCTGGTGAGTTCCTTCATCCGTTCCTCTGCAGACCTTTCCCCAGCTTTGCTGCCCTTCTCTGTAGACAGCTTTGCCACCTTGGATTTCTTTGGTTATGAGAGCTGAAGGAATTTTTTCTAAAGAAAAATTCAGAAGGCAAATTTGAGGATCAGATCCTGAAAACTCTAATTTTACCATCATAGCTTGAAAAAGGACTGGGATAGCTGGAATTACTAGTCTTGAACATACGGGACCTAATTTATGTCTGGGAAGCAGAGAGAAATACATCATTGCAGTGTTGCTGGTTACCTCCTGGTGAAGCTCTTTCTTTCTAGTGGAGGAGGAGAACTGTACTGCTGTGAGGCCAAAAACCACATTCCTTGTGCTGAACTGAGTGCTAGCAGACTCTCAACACTTAAATTTTCTTTAGAGACTATGATATAGACACATTTGTTGTTCTCTGCCAGTTGCATGCAGATCGTGCATAAGTGGTGTGTTAGACTGGCCAACTCTTGTTCACATCACTTAACAGCTCTGCTCTGCATGTTACTGTCTCCATATCCATCTGTATGCAGAGCTGTGAAATCTGCTGCAGCTTTTTTTTCATCTAGAGGAGTGTTTTCTTCAGTGTGTTCTGCAAGAGAGAGTAATTTGGGGCTTGATTTACTGTTTCAGTTCAGCAGAGAAAGCAAAATAAAATCTCTGTCGTATTTAGAGAAATCAATGCCATGGTTAGTGTTTCTGGAAGGCATGGCCTCTAGGCCTCCACACTGCAGGTCAGCAGCCTGGCAGGAATCAGCTACTGAGCTGTGTTTCCCTCCCCAGATCACAGCATTTACATGCTGAGACATCTCCCACCTCTAGATGAGTTTGGAGTTCCAGGAGGGAAGGGAGGCAAACCCCTCTGCTCTCCCAAATCCTTTCTTACTGACAAGTGCTATCTTGCTGTATCTTGTGTCTCCTGCTGCTTTCCAGCTTGGTGATTACTGTGAGCACTTTTGACTGGAGCACAATAGCAGGTCTTGCATACAATTTGAGAGAGTAGGAGTTGTGATTTGGCAGCTGCTTGGTTTCTGACATATATGTAAATCTACTGCCTGGCAATCAAAATCCGCCTTAGTTACTCTTCTGCCATGTGTACCATGGGGGTTTGACCCTCCTGCCCGGGCCACAGAGAAGGAAGGAGAAAATAAAGCACACATCCAGAGAGGTCAATGTGTGTTTATTTATATTGATTGATTTTAAGGAAATGACAGAGGCAGGTCCCAGGGAGAAAAATCTACTTACAGAATCACAGAATGGTAGGGACTGGAAGGTACCTCTGGAGATCATCAAGCACAAACACTCTGCCAAGGCAGGATCACCTAGAGAAGGTCACAGAGGAACACATCTGGCAGGTTTTGAATGTCTTCAGAGATGCAGACTCCACCACCTTTCTAGGCAGCCTGTTCCAGTGCTTCATTGCCCTTAGATTAAAGAAGTTCCTCCTCATGCTTAGATGGAACTTACTACGTTCAAGTTTGTGCCCATTACCTCTTGTCCTGTCACTGGGCACTCCTGAACCAAGACTGGTGCCATCCTCCTGACACCCACCCTGTAAGCACAGTCATTTAGGAGATCTCCCCTCAGTCTTCTCTTTTCCAGACTAAAAAGACCCAATTCTCTCAGTCTTTCCCCATGGAGAGATGTTCCACTCTCTTTGTCATCTTTGTGGCTCTTTTCTGTACCCTCTCCAGCAAGTTCCTGCCCTTCTTAAACTGGGGAGCCCAGAACTGGACATGATATTTTAGATGTGGCCTCACCAGGGGGAAAAGAACCTCCCTTGACCTGCTGGACACACTCTTATAATAATTCTTGTTCATGATGCTAATGAAAGAGTAATCCCAGTACTTGTGTGCAGAGCTGTGGTGAAAGCCTGTCAGACACCTTTGCTAGAAGTACCAGTCAGTGTAAGGAGAAGGTATGCACCAAGCTGGAGTCTTTTCACTGACAGGCCTTTTTTCTTCTGACTATTTGCTGTTATTTCATGTTCAGCTTCACAAGTTCTTCAAGAGAGACAGAGATGAATTTTTCCAGGAGATGTATTTTGAGCTCTGATAAACTGACCAGTGGCAAGCAACAGTTTACTCCTGTAGCAGCTGAGGTGACTGGTAATTGTCTCCAGCAATAATGATGCTCCGCTTTGCCCCACTCTGCCCCTGTCAGAGTAGATGTCAGGCACTGTCAGTGTGTAAATCATGGGCAATCTGCTGTCACTTGATGTCAGTAATATTTTATGCTGCCTGTTATTAACATTCTGCTATTCTGTTTTAGATGATTTCGCTCTTGGATCTGTTCTCACTGCTGAATTTGTAGGGCAAGACTTCTTTCCATCCTCCTCAGTGTTAGAAGCTGAGGGCCTGTTTTCTAGTGCTGTAAGTGACCACACTTGAAATTACCTTGAGTGCTGTGTCCAGTTCTGGGCTCTTCAGTTCAAGAGAGATGTTGAGGTGCTGGAAGGTGTCCAGAGAAGGGCGACAAAGCTGGTGAGAGGGCCTGGAGCACAGCCCTGTGAGGAGAGGCTGTGTGTTTAGCCTGCAGAAGAGGAGGCTCAGGGCAGAGCTGATTGCTGTCTCCAACTCTGAGTGATTCTTCTCCCATGTTTATGATCTTTATCTTCTCATTGATGCTTGAATACTGAATGATTGAAATATTAGTTCAGACCAAGCATTGATGTTAGAGCTGTTCTCATATATTGAAATGGAATGAGTAGGAAAAAACATTCTGGTTTCAATACTTGGTGCTTTTTGCAATTGCTGTTACTTTGTAGTTACTTCTAAGATTTTTTTGATTATATGGTAGTAGCTGTTTGTTGCTGCTTATGGTTCTTAGCTGCTTTGCTGATTTAGAAAAGAGCCCTTCTCCAGCACCATGGAAAGCCCAGAGTATGAACTGAGAAAATAGAAGTAGCTGTAAATCCTGAGGCTTTTGACAGGGCCCTGGGCAGCCTGATCTGGTTGAGGATGTCCCTGCTTATTGCAGGGTGGGTTACATTAGATGACCTTTAGAGGTCCCTTCCAATCTAAACATTCTGTGATTCTATGACTCTCTATAAATCAATGCAAAGTTACCTGGATGAACAGAAGGATTTCAACAGTTTTCTAATTAACAAGTAGTTGAGGGATGGCTGTCAAGATGAAGCTGCCAGTCATGGTTGGGTGGTGCCCAGTGATATGACAAGGAACAACCAATACAAGCTGGAACACAGGGAGCTTCCACCTCAACACGAGGACACAGTTCTTTACAGTGAGGGTGACAGAGAACTGGAAGAAGCTGCACAGAGAAGCTGTGGACTGTCCTTCTCTGGAGACTTTCAAAATTCATCTGGATGTGTTCCTGTGTAGTCTTCTGTAGGTGATTCTGTTCTGATGGGGGGGTTGGACTCGATGATCTCTGGAGGTCCCTTCCAACCCATAACATTCTGTAATTCCCTGAACTACCTGAAGGGAGGCTGTAGCCAGATGGGGTTGGTCTCTTCTCCCGGACAACCATCAATAGAACAAGGGGACACAGCCTCAAGGTGGTGGAGTTGCTGTCCCTGGAGGTGTTGCAGCAAAGCCTGGATGGGGCACTTAGTGCCATGGTCTGGTTGATTGGCCAGGGCTGGGTGCTAGGTTGGACTGGATGATCTTGGAGGTCTCTTCCAACCTGGTTGATTCTATGATTCTAAGAAGAATATGTCCAGCAGCATGTTGAGGGAGGTTCTCCCTCTCTACTCTGCCCTAGTGAGGCTACATTTGGAATATTGTGTCCACCTCTGGGCTTCTCATTTCAAGATACCAAGGAACTAATGGAAAGAGTCCAACAAAGGGCTAGAAAGATGCTGAGGGGACTGGAGGATCTTTCTAAGGAGAAAAGCTGAGAGACTGGAGGCTATTTAGCCTGGAGAAAAGCAGAGTGAGGAGGGATCTTCTCAGTGCTGATCAATAGTCAAGGAGTGGGGGACAAGAGGATGAGGCCAGATTCTTCCATAGTGACCAGCAACAGGACAAGGGGCAACAGCCACAAATGGAAAGCATGGAGGTTCCATCTCTGTTCTTCACAGAGAGAGTGATTGGCATTGGAATGGGCTGCCCAGGGGGGTGGAGGAGTCACTCTCCATGGGGGTGTTCAAGAAAAGCCTGGATGAGGCACTTAGTGCCATGGTCTAGGTGACTGGATAGGGCTGGGTGCTAGGTTGGACTGGATGATCTTGGAGGTCTCTTCCAACCTGGTTGATTCTATTCTATTCTATCTGAAGAGGCAAAAAAGCTTCTCTTGTGTGAGCATACTGCAGTCCTGTGAGTTTTTTGTTGTTGTTTCTTTTTTTCAGGTATGATAAGCAAAAGAATCCTGGGTTTAGATAAAATAGATGTTGACAGTACTTTGTTACTCAAAAGCAGTGCAAGCTTGCCTATGGATGTGATGGCTATTTGTGGTTTGGATGGTGACTTTGAGTCAAAGGTCTTAAAGAAAGACTTGAAGAATGACTGTCCTTCCAACTGACTTGTAAAAACCCAAAAAATAAGATTATTTGTACATTGTTATAATTTCCTTTGGCAATCTGAGCATGTGCCCAGAACAGTTAGAGATAAAAACTAATTAACAGGTCAGGCTTCAGAAGAGTTGGCAAAAAAATTGCTTTGTCTGCTGACTCTGTAACAGTGGTTTGGGTCAGAGCCAGTAACATTTGAAACCACCCTACAGAAAAGTGAAAAGCTTGAGAATTCTTCCAGAGTCTGAAGCAGATATGAGAGGCTTTGATTTGGGGATTAAATATTGCTGTATCATGAAAATAATTTGTCTCAATAATAGATTGATCTGAAATTGGCACTAGGCACACAGAGGTACAGTCCTCACGTGGCAGAGAATCACATGAAAGTTCATTCCATTGCTGCAGAAAACAGAGCAAATTGATTTGGTTTGGGGCTGGATGAGCTGGGATCAATTTACAGCTAGTAGATGTAGTTTATCAGTTCTTGTTGGACCAGCATTATGATTTCTGAATCCTACAAGAAAAGATTTCTCTTCAAAAGCAGAAATCAATTTAAAAAGTCCAAATTAAGGTTTTAAATTTCTGGAGAGCTCTCAGCTGAAGAGGTTTTACAGGCCCAGACACAACTTTTAGCTTGTGTTTGCTGGCAAGAGCAGTGAATGATGGCAGATAGCAGTCTCTGTACATTGGTGGAATTGTGCTTTCCACATCATAGAATCAACCAGGTTGGAAGAGACCTCCAACATTATTCAGTCCAACCTATCCAACCAAGATCATCCAGTCCAACCTAGCACCCAGCCCTGGCCAATCAACCAGACCATGGCACTAAGTGCCTCAGCCAGGCTTT
>WAAF01000868.1:155779-167598 GCA_013400475.1 Tricholaema leucomelas
ACCTCAACATCTCTCTTGAATTGAGGAGCCCAGAACTGGACACAGCACTCAAGGTGTGGCCTGACCAGTGCTGAGTACAAGGGCAGAAGAACCTCCCTTGCCCTGCTGGCCACACTGTTCCTGATATAGGATGCCATTGGCTCTGCTGTGTCCATGGAATCATGCGTTCAGCTGCCTTGGTCAGGATGAGTTGTGTGTGATGTGGAGGGCAATGGATACTGGTTACAAAATCGTCTCTGGAGTCTCTCTTGGTTGGTGGCAACAGGCTGCTTTTTGACAAGTGTCTGGTGCTCTTCAAAAGTCAAACTATTCTCATGGTGTGGTCTTTTTTTCCTCAGAAGCTTGCTGGCTTCAGACTGTATAAATTTAAGTGTTGCTGCCCTTTGTTTCCTCATCGCAGGTGGGTTTGTGGCTTCCAGCCTGCTTTCCTGTTGGCAGAGGTGTCTGCTGGAGCTTTGGTCTCCAAGTGGCAGCCCATCAGATCTCATGCAAATTTCTCTAGAAAAGGAAGAGCTCCAGTAAAAAAGAAAGCTGGACTACTTTATCAGCTGTATTTCATCATTAAAGGCACCTTCTGAGAATAGAACCTTTTTCATAGTAGTAGGACAGAGGGGCAGGTTCAGGGGGGTCCACAAAAATTATCTAAGGGCTGGACCTCCGCTGCTGTGCGGCCAGGCTGAGACAGTTGGGGTTGATCAACCCAGAAAAGGCTCCAAGGAGACCTTCTTGTGGCCTTTCAGAACTTAAAGGAACTGATCAGAAAGCTGGGGATGGACTTCTTAGCAGGGCTTGTTGTGACAGGACAAGGGGCGACGCTGTAAACTAAAAGAGGGAGATGTAAATTAGAGAGAAGGGAGATTTTTTTTACACTGAGGGTGGTGAGACTTTGTCCCAAGCTGCTCTGAGAGGTGAAAAGATGCCCCATCCCTGGAGCCATCCCAGGTGAAATTGGATGGGACTCTGAGCAACCTGTTGTACAGAATCAGAATCACAGAATCAGTCAGGGTTGGAAGGGACCACAAGGATCATCTAGTCCCAACCCATATGCTATGGGCAGGGACACCCTACCCTAGACCTGGTTGGCCAGAGCCTCATTCAACCTGGCCTTAAACACCTCCAGGCATGGGGCCTCAACCACCTCCCTGGGCAACCCATTCCAGCCTCTCACCACTCTCATGCTCAACAACTTCCTCCTCACGTCTGGTCTTAATCTCCCCACCTCCAGCTTTGCTCCGTGTTCTAGGTGCAGATGTCCCTGCTGACTGCAGGAGGGTTGGACTAGATCACCTGTAATTTTCCCCTTCCAACCTAAAGCATTCTATTATTTTGTGGCTCTCTGAGAAGACCTACAAATAGATGCCAATATCATCTCTTCTCCTGCAACTCAAATAGTAGTCTCTTGTCCAGAACAACAAGTTAGAAATAGGATAGCTAAAAATAGCTAAAACCATTGTGGAAGTTTCATCATTCTACTGTAGCAGTCTTCCATGCAGTGAATTACCTTTTGAGTATCTGTTTTCCTTGCTGCAAACTGATCTCAATGGAATGAAGATCAACTTCTGCTTAGAAATGTAGAGCTAGGTTTACTTTTTAAACCTGGAAACTACCAAAACTGTTCAAACAAGAAAAGATATTTGCTTCTTTGCTTTGTATCTAATATTTGCTCAGCTTTTTTCTTTTCATTGCTAGTTTACTCCGTTAGGAAAAGGGAAGTGGAGGAGATTACAAATGAGCTGCTGTGTCTAGGCAAATAAGATTTAATGCAGTTGTTTTGAAACTGGTGTCTTGATGCCATGTTTGTGGTTAATTAATAATATTAAATTTATTATTATTGATTTTAAATAATATTTTAAAAATATTATTGTCAACCAGTTCTGCTGAAAGAGTGTAGCTGTGGATAAAATAAAACAGGGTAGAATCAACCAGGTTGGAAGAGACCTCCAACATCATCCATTCCAACCTAGCACCCAGCCCTGGCCAATCAACCAGACCATGGCACTAAGTGCCTCATCCAGACTTTGCTTGAACACCTCCAGGGACGGTGACTCCACCACCTCCCTGGGCAGCCCATTCCAATGCCAATCACTCTCTCTGCCAACAACTTCCTCCTAACATCCAGCCTAGACCTCCCCTCACAACTTGAGACTCTGTCCCCTTCTTCTCTTGCTGGTTGCCTGGCAGAAGAGACCAACCCCACCTGGCTACAGCCTCCCTTCAGGGTGTTGTAGACAGCAATGAGGTCTGCCCTGAGCCTCCTCTTCTGCAGGCTGCACACCCCCAGCTCCCTCAGCCTCTCCTCACAGGGCTGTGCTCCAGGCCCCTCAGCAGCTTCCTTGCCCTTCTCTGAACACCTTCCAGCACCTCAACATCTCTCTTGAATTGAGGAGCCCAGAACTGGACACAGCACTCAAGGTGTGGCCTGACCAGTGCTGGGTAGAGGATTGAGAGAATGACCTCTGTAGGAAGGCTGAATTGGAATAGAAAATTAATCAAGCTTTCAAATGAGCTGCTGTGTTTAAGCAAATAAGATTCAATGCAGTTGTTTTGAAATTGGTGCCTTCATGCCATGTTTGTGATTAATTAATAGTTGTAACTTTATAAATGTAAAATAATATTTAAAAAATAGTATTATTTTAACCATTTCTGTTCCATTTCTGTTGAAAAAGTGTAGCTGTGGATTGAGAGAATGACTTCTGTAGGAAAGCTGAATCAAGCTTCTTCTTTGCAGCAATACCGAAGGATATTAAGTTAACTCTAGAAAGAGGAATATTTTTTTGGTCCCAATGGCATTGTGCAGGGTTCCACTGCTCAGTGTTCTGAGACTAATTAATCAGTAAGAGTGTCTAATTAAAAAGATGACTGTTCTCCAGCTGCCACAGCAGGTTGGTTAATGGACTGAAACATTACAGTATTTTTTGAGCAAATATTTGTGTTCAGAGCACTGCATCTGTTTGTCCAAACTGAAAATGGGGGAGTTTGTTTCTATCTAGAGAGGAATAAAGGTTCTTCTTCTTCCCTTGTACTCAGCACTGGTCAGGCCACACCTTGAGTGCTGTGTCCAGTTTTGGGCTCCTCCACTCAAGAGAGATGTTGAGGTACTGGAAGGTGTCCAGAGAAGGACAACGAAGCTGGTGAGGGGCCTGGAGCACAGCCCTGTGAGGAGAGGCTGAGGGAGCTGGGGGTGTGCAGCCTGCAGAAGAGGAGGCTCAGGGCAGACCTCATTGCTGTCTACAACACCCTGAAGGGAGGCTGTAGCCAGGTGGGGTTGGTCTCTTCTGCCAAGCAACCAGCAAGAGAAGAAGGGGACAGAGTCTCAAGTTGTGAGGGGAGGTCTAGGCTGGATGTTAGGAAGAAGTTGTTGGCAGAAAGAGTGATTGGCATTGGAATGGGCTGCCCAGGGAGGTGGTGGAGTCACTGTCCCTGGAGGTGTTGAAGCAAAGCCTGGCTGAGGCACTTAGTGCCATGGTCTGGTTGATTGGCCAGGGCTGTCTGCTAGGTTGGCCTGGCTGATCTTGGAGATCTCTTCCAACCTTGTTGATTCTATGATTCTATGCTCATAGGCTCCTTGGATTGGTAGGATGCCTCATTTTTGCTTTAATTTGCACTGTTAACACTGACAGAGTCTTCCATTTGTTTGAATTGTTTCAGTGGAGCTGCATACTGTGGAATAGTAATAGATGAACTGAAAATTCTTGTTAGAGACTAGTGAGAGAAATACTGCCTCTGAAGAGCTGAAGTTGACAGATTTTTAATTCTTGAAAGAGCTTAATTTAAATTCAGCCTTCAGATAAAGGGTTTCGTTTGTTATGAATGTATCAGGCTACCTTCTTTCATAGTAAATGTTAATATTTCTCTTAGAAACTCAGGAATAAAATATCCCTGAGGTAAATTTGCCAAGTTTTGATTCATTTTGAGCTCACTGGGAGAAAAATCTTTCAATTTTGTGTGCAGAAAAGGGAAAAAAAATCTTGTGCTTGCTCTTTAGAGAAATTATTCAGTTTAATGACAGCTTCTTTCAGGGAAAAAAAAAAAAGAAGTAGCTTTCATTTGTAATTTTTATTTATAGGTCATCTTAATTTCAGCTTCCATGTATGGATGTTTTCCACATTTGATGAGGAAAATAACACCAGTAATGTTTGTTTTTTCAGGGCTTCCATAAGGTTAGAATTATAGAATAGAATTATAGAATCAGCCAGGTTGGAAGAGACCTCCAAGCTCAGCCAGCCCAACCTAGCACCCAGCCCTGGCCAATCAACCAGACCATGGCACTAAGTGCCTCAGCCAGGCTTGGCTTCAGCACCTCCAGGGACGGTAACTCCACCACCTCCCTGGGCAGCCCATTCCAATGCCAATCACTCTCTCTGCCAACAACTTCCTCCTAACATCCAGCCTAGACCTGCCCTGGCACAGCTTGTGACTGTGTCCCCTTGTTTTCTTGCTGCTTGCCTGGCAGGAGAGCCCAACCCCACCTGGCTGCAGCCTCCCTTCAGGGAGCTGCAGACAGCAATGAGGTCTGCCCTGAGCCTCCTCTTCTCCAGGCTGCACACCCCCAGCTCCCTCAGCCTCTCCTCATAGGGTTTGTGTTCCAGGCCCCTCACCAGCTTCATTGCCCTTCTCTGGACACCTTCCAGCACCTCAAGATCTCCCCCTCCTGGCCGCGTCTCACTATTCCTTTACAGCAGAGTGTGCAGTACTAGCTGGTGGTTCTGGTAAATGCTGAGGGCCTCAAAGCTCGTTTAAAAATCCGTGGTAGTCCTTCCCTGAGACACATGAGTGCTTATCTTAGTTTGATTTGAATATTGCCTCATTAATAGGCATTCAGGTTTTGTGCAGCACTAGCAATGCCGAAAGTGCAGCCCTGGTAAGGAGGTTTGAACACTGATATTCCACAGCACAAAGTGGAGCTGTCTGGTTTCTGAAGCCCTCTGCAGTGTGTGTTGTCTTTATGCAATCACAGACATTCCATGTGTGTGTGCATCTCTCTCGTGCAGCGTAGGGCCCCGCTTAGATGGAGCAAATTGTTCTGTACAGTGCACCACTGTGAGCGAGTTGCACTTCCTGAGAGCAGAATTGTCTTTAAGCAATCAACCTTCTCTTTGTATCACTCTTTCATCTAAAATTCATTTCTTCCCAACCAGCCTCTGCTTTTTGATCAGAGGTTGCATAACTGGCATTCCTCAGGCTGTGTTACTGAAGGACTGGAGCTGCTGAAGGTGACCAGATTCTGTATATGGCTGCAAGGGAGCAGTCACTATGAGAGGAGTTAGATGATGTTATCCATGTAGCATCAACACTACAGATCAGAGGAACTGGATTTTAATTGTCTCCTATGTAGGGCTGAATCGTGTCTGGTTTTGCATGTGTAAATAAACAGTAACATCAGGCTTCAGAAGGATTCCAGGCCAGGCAGTTTATCATAGAATCAACCAGGTTGGAAGAGACCTCCAAGATCATCCAGTCCAGCCTAGAACCCAGCCCTGTCCAAACAACTAGACCATGGCACTGTGTTCAAGAGAAGGTTGGATGAGGCGCTTAGTGCCATGGTCTAGTTGACTGGCGAGGGCTGGGTGCTAGGTTGGCCTGGATGATCTTGGAGGTCTCTTCCAACCTGGTTGATTCTATTCTATTCTCTTCTATTCTGAGTGCCTCATCCAGGCTTTGCTTCAACGCTTCCAGGTACAGTGACTCCACCACCTCCCTGGGCAGCCCATTCCAATGCCAATCACTCTCTCTGCCAACAACTTCCTCCTAACATCCAGCCTAGACCTCCCCTGGCACAACTTGAGACTGTGTCCCCTTGTTCTGTTGCTGATTGCCTGGGAGAGGAGCCCAACCCCACCTGGCTACAGCCTCCCTTCAGGTAGTTGTGTAACTAAGTTGCTGAACTACCACACTTGCATGTGGAAGTGGCTTGTGTATGCAAATGCAGTGTCTCTGTCTTAAAACCTACTTTATGTCTTGAGAATCTGAATTTCTGACTGTAATTTCTATTTGGAATGGTTTGTGTCTGATTTTAACCTGAAGGCAATTTCCTTACAAATTCTGTGGTGTGATGTTGAAAAGGTTTTTTCAAGCCATCAGGAACTGCTCTCCTCAAAAGCCCAATCTGGAGTCCTGAACTTGCTTACACAGATCAGTTAAAAACAAATATTTCCTGTGGCTATTTTATTTAAAGTAATGTTTCACCAATCTTAAAAAGAATTATTGCAGATGACACCAAGCTAGGAGCAGGTGTGGATCTGTTGGAGAGTAGGAGAGCCCTGCAGAGGGACCTTGCCAGGCTGGATGGGTGGGCAGAGGCCAATGGGATGAGACTGAACAAGGCCAAGTGCAGGGTTCTACACTTTGTCCACAACAACCCCAAGCAGCACTACAGGCTGGGGACAGAGTGGCTGAGAGCAGCCAGGAAGAAAGGGAGCTGGGGGTGCTGGTAGAGAGGAGCTGAAGATGAGGCAGCAGTGTGCCCAGGTGGGCAGCAGAGCCAGTGGCATCCTGGGCTGGCTCAGGAGCAGTGTGGCCAGCAGGACAAGGGAGGTTCTTCTGCCCCTGTGCTCAGCACTGGTCAGGCCACACCTTGAGTGCTGTGTCCAGTTTTGGGCTCCTCAATTCAAGAGAGATGTTGAGGTGCTGGAAGGTGTCCAGAGAAGGGCAGCAAGGCTGGGGAGGGGCCTGGAGCACAGCCCTGTGAGGAGAGGCTGAGGGAGCTGGGGGTGTGCAGCCTGCAGAAGAGGAGGCTCAGGGCAGACCTCATTGCTGTCTACAACTACCTGAAGGGAGGCTGTAGCCAGGTGGGGTTGGGCTCTTCTGCCAGGCAACCAGCAAGAGAAGAAGGGCACAGAGTCTCAAGCTGTGAGGGCAGGTCTAGGCTGGATGTTAGGAAGAAGTTGTTGTCAGAGAAAGTGATTGGCATTGGAATGGGCTGCCCAGGGAGGTGGTGGAGTCACTGTCCCTGGAGGTGTTGAAGCAAAGCCTGGCTGAGGCACTTAGTGCCATGGTCTGGTTGATTGGCCAGGGCTGGGTGCTAGGTTGGCCTGGCTGAGCTTGGAGGTCTCTTCCAACCTGATTGATTCTATGATTCTATGATTTCAGAGAGCAAGCCATCTTTTCCTGACTATTAATTGCTGGTTTCAATATGTGATGCTATAGAAATGAAACAGAGAGCTTAAAGAACACTAATAATCAGAGGACCCAAAACCATACTTAATAGCCAGCATTTTTGATTTCTGCAGACAATCATAGTTGGTGATTGAGGTCTCTTCTGATGCCTTGGTTACCAGCAGTACTGCTGGTCAACATTTCATTAAAGCACATTTTACCATAGCAGCATGCAGCCAGCAGTTGGCTTTCTACAGTAATTAGCAATAAAACCAGAAAGGTGCAAGCTGCCTGTGTGGAACAATTACTACATCACTTAAATTCAGACTGGTATTTAATATGGAGCAAATGTAAGGAGCTGTTGCTACCTTAATTTATGTATAACTTCTTTATGATAAACCCCCAAATGCCACCACTGTTCATATGTTCTCTAGCATATTCTTCTGGGGGGCTGCCCTAACATTAAGTACCTTTTACAGTAATCACTTCAGAAGAGATCAGAGACTTATAGATCCCTTTACAGCCTGCATGCATTAAACAGTTTTCCCCCTTTGTAGTGAGGAGTATGCTCATACCAATTAAGAATGATTTCCCCTATCAGCAAGCAAATTTTGAGCTGCTGAGGTAGTCTAACCACAAGGAGATCCATTGCAGTCTGCTAAGTGTAGATAGTTTTTCTGATCATCTTCTGTGTAGGTTTCTGTAGCTGTACCCAAATATTTTGGCAGCTTTTTGTTTTCCTTGTGAATCTTCATCAGTTGTTTATAAACTGGCAACTGAATATTGGTGAGATGGAGCTTCATTTTTTTGAAATCATATGCTGCATGTGACAGAGCCATTTTCATAGAATAGAATCTTAGAATCAACCAGGTTGGAAGAGACCTCCAAGCTCATCCAGCCCAACCTGGCACCCAGCCCTGCCCAATCAACCAGACCATGGCACTAAGTGCCTCAGCCAGGCTTTGCTTCAACACCTCCAGGGACGGTGACTCCACCACCTCCCTGGGCAGCCCATTCCAATGCCAATCACTCTCTCTGACAACAGCTTCCTCCTAACATCCAGCCTAGACCTCCCCTGGCATAGCTTGAGGCTGTGTCCCCTTGTTCTCTTGCTGGTGGTCTGGGCGAGGCGCCCAACCCCAGCTGGCTACATCCTGTCTGCAGGTAGTTGCCGACAGCAATGTGGTCTGCCCTGTGTCTCCCTTTCTGCAGGCTGCACACCCCCAGCTCCCTCAGCCTCTCCTCATCTTCCTCTGGCTGGTTTGTCTCAAAAGCAATCGAGTTTTAAGGACACCCTTTTTTTGACAGAGTAATGTAATATACAGGCTGAATCTAAAAACTAAACCCTTGTGTACGAGGATTTGGATTGAGGCTGCACATAATTTAACCTGTGTGCTTGCTACAAGAGGTTTCTTTTATTGCACATTCTGTCTGTCTGCATGCTTTAGCTGGCAATTGCAAGGCTAATAGAGCACAATCATTTGTAGATTTTTATTGAGAAGATTTCCTTCCTTCTGTGGTGGAGCACTGAGACTGATGCGTTGTGCAGCTGTGGTATAAGGGGTGAGATGGGAGCAGATAGGACAAGGCAGGAAGGACAAGTGATTTGCCACTGGAATTGGCTGCCCAGGGAGGTGGTGGAGTCCCCATCCCTGGAGGTGTTCAACCAAAGCCTGGCTGAGGCACTTAGTGCCATGGTCTGGTTGATGAGACAGGTGCTAGGTTGGACTGGATGATCTTGGAGGTCTCTTCCAACCTGGTTGATTCTATGATTCTATGACAAGTGAGGCAGCTTTCAGGTAGCCTTAGCTAAATGCAGCTTGCAGTCTAATGATATCTGCTTCATGTTACCTATGGTCTTGGAGGTCTCTTCCAACCTAGTTGATTCTTTTCTATTCTACTTAGGATTCCTGCTATTCTATTCTATGTGCCAAAGGAGTTAGAGGTGCCTTTTGGAATTTGTAAATGCAGTTTCTCCTGTGAATTTGTAAATGCAATTTAAGGAAGCACTGCTTGGTTTTGTTGTCACACCTCCTTCCATTTCCTTTGCCTTTCTATGCTTGCTCTCAACTCTTTTGATGGAAAATTGAAAATAAAGGAATCCTTGTTAGGGAGAAAACCTGCCTGGAAAAATGTTAGGGTACACATTCTTTTTATATACTATATAATACATATTCTTTTTATATACTTTTACATCTATCTGGTAATACCTGATAGAACCAAAAATGTGACCTCCAGATGTTGATTGCAATAGATTTGCAGCTCATCCGTTTAGTGGAGTGATATTTGGACTGCTGGAGAGCAGCCAGGAGGAAAGGGACCTGGGGGTACTGGTGGATAGTAGGCTGAAGATGAGCCAGCAGTGTGCCCAGGTGGCCAAGAAAGCCAATGGCATCTTGGCCTGGATCAGAAACAGTGTGACCAGCACTGGAGACAAGGGACAAGGGAGATTATTCTGCCCCTGTACTCAACACTGGTCAGGCCACANAAGAAGGGGACAGAGTCTGAAGTTGTGCCAGGGGAGGTCTAGGCTGGATGTTAGGAGGAAGTTTTCAGCAGAGAGAGTGATTGGCATTGGAATGGGCTGCCCAGGGAGGTGGTGGAGTCACTGTCCCTGGAGGTGTTGAAGCAAAGCCTGAATGAGGCACTTAGTGCCATGGTCTGACTGATTGGATAGGGCTGGGTGCTAGGTTGGGCTGGATGAGCTTGGAAGTGTCTTCCAACCTAGTTGATTCTGTTCTATTCTACACATTTACTTTCTGCCTGAAGACTTATATTTCAGCAACCATGTTGAGCATATTATACAAGGAGGAAGCTTAATGTCAATGAAAATTCAGAACAGCAGGCCTTTTGTCTTCTGTAGCTGATTGAGTCAGCAGCAAGCCTTGGAAATATGCAGCCTGGCTCCCTCAGCCTCAGCATTAGAGTACTTCTAATGCTGGGATTAAAGTCTTGCTATTAATATGTCCAAGATTCTCCCTGACTGATCAAAATTTATGGACAGTCACTGTTGTACGTGGAGTTTCCTCTGAAGAAGCTGTTGCTGTTGTAACAGATTCATTACTTAAGGTATTTTCCTACATGATTTGTATCTCTAGAAATAGCTGTGGCTTGATGTGAGGCTGAAGAAGGGAATGAATTAAGTATGTATCTAGCCTGAAGGTGTAATACTGAGGCTGAGGAAGCAAAACTAGAAAAGCATACTTCAATTTGTCTGTGTTATCCATGCTGCACTCCCTTGTGTGTTGTTTGAACTTCCAGTGTACATCTCTTGATTTTTGTGCTGCCACGAGGAGTTAATCTGATTCTTCTCCCTGTAGTACAAGTGAAGGAGGAACCTGACTTTGATCTGTATTCTTGGCCATGCTACTCCTGCAAGCTGAAAGCTCTTGCAGACTGCCATATGGGTTAGAAAAGAGAAGGAACCTAGATTAGGAGCAGTGAAGAGAAAATACAAGGCACGTACTGTGTTACACCATGAGCTGGGCTGTTGGGATGCCGGCAGGTGTCACGTACGCGGCTCCTGTGCAAATATTGCCAGTGTAACTTACTGTCTCTAGTCAAAACTATCTGAAGTATCTGCTAAACACTTTGCTTAATATTAATTAAGGCTTATCTGAGTATTTGCTTTGGAACATTTCACAGTGCACACAGTTATATTACTTGTACTTAAAAAATAGCAATTTTGACAGTCTGGGGAGTGTTGGATGGGAGGTAACTTGTCCTCCAAGGCTGCTGCAGAAGTGCTGCTGCTAGAAGCTCTCTAATGATGATCAAGCATCTCTCAGATATTTAAATATGTTATGAACTTATAATTATAGTTCTCTTTATGATTCCATACATAGAAAAGGGCAGAACTCTGCTGCTTCAGAGGGGAATTTTGATATTCCCTAACTTTTTTAGTGCTTCATTTTAAATCATGATGTTATCTTCTAATTGCATAACAGAGATGCTGTCCTGTTGCTGTTTATTTTAATAGCAAGCTGAGGGTTGTTATTAAGCTGGGTTAGGGATCAGTTAGACAAATTAAACATTAACAAGTCTATGGGTCCTGATGAGATGCATCCAATGGTGCTGAGAGAACTGGCTGATATTATCGCTCTGCCACTCTCCATCATCTTTGCCAACTCGTGGCAGACAGGAGAGGTGCCCCAGGACGGGAGGAGAGCCAATGGCACTCCAGTCTTCAGAAAGGGCAAGAAAGAGGTTCCAGGAAACTACAGACCAGTCAGCCTCACCTCCATCCCTGGAAAAATGATGCAGCAGCTCCTTCTGGAGGGCATCTCAAGGCACTTGGAAGAGAAGAAGGTTATCAGGAGTAGCCAGCATGGATTTACCAAGGGGAAGTTATGCTTGACTAACCTGATAGCATTTTATGATGCCATAACTGAACGGGTAGATTCAGGGAGAGCAGTGGATGTAGTCTACCTTGACCTCAGCAAGACCTTTGACACCATCTCCCATGACATCTTAGTGAGCAAGCTGAGAGCTGAGGACATGTGGGCTGGAAGAGCAGACAGTGAGGTGAGTTAGGAACTGGTTGCAAGATAGAGTTCAGAGGGTGGTGATCAGTGGTGCCAGGTCCAGATGGAGAGCTGTGACCAGTGGTGTCCCCCAAGGATCAGTGCTGGGCTCAGTCCTGTTCAGCATCTTCATCAATGACATTGCTGAGGGCACAGACAGAGTCTGCTCAGCAAGTTTGCTGCTGACACCAAGCTGGGAGG